>WBMW01000802.1:2897341-2933541 GCA_013396635.1 Penelope pileata
TTTTTTTCGCTTTGCTTTGCTTTAAAAGGCTACCAACAAGAATGTTCTTCCACCTTAGAAGCATCCCAGTGTCCATGAGAGCACCCACCATGGGCCGTACTTCCAGCATGAGAGCCCTGGGGTCAGCCACCTGCCGAGCACGCACATATGGCACCAGGGGATCAGCGGGACTGGGCGAGCACCGGTCACCCTGCAACATCTGCCAGCTGATCAGAAGTGGCATTAATGAAATTCTAAAAGGCATTTAGTTCACTCCTTCATGCTGGAAGACAGCTGTAGTGACAAAAGGTGTACATAAAAGGCAGCACAGTAAGATAATGGATGGTAAAATTGCACAGGGAAAACGATGAAGCTTTTCAGAACATGCTTTCTGACCCAAGTCATCTACAGAAAACATCTTACAGTACTGTCTAAAATCAAACACAATATGAAATACTAGGCAATGACATAAGAAATGACATAAGAAACAGCAATAAGAATGATAAAAATTACGAACAAGAAAAAAATAAGAGTTCATTGTTACAATTTGTCATTGCATCACACACATAGCAGCTGTTGTGTCTAGATCTGGTCATATTTAAAAGGTCAGTAGTTTGAAGATCACCTCTGTGAAATATCATAATGAAAACATAATATATGCATAAAAGTAGTTTGGATTTTCAGCACCTCCAGTTGTTTTCTTTACACTGTATATACCGCATATACAGGAAGAACACTACAAATGCAGTTCAAATTAGCTGCACCTTCAGTTAACTACATTTTCTCCCAGGGACTAGGGTGTCAGTCTCTGTTCCTATGTTGGGCCAATAGATTTCAAATTCAGAGAGCAGTGGCCGTAGCAGGGATGGAGACATGGCATTCCAAAAGCCAAATGAGGCCATCAGCCCATAAACATAGCAGCATCTTGGCTTCAAAAGGCAATTATTTGCTGCAAAGCTAAGGCCGTAGTCCAGCGGAAAGTTCTGCCACTAATTTAGCTTTTCACAAAGAAAACAATGAGGTGCCTCAAATGAAAAATAAACAGTTTACATTCATTTTACTTACGTGTTTAATCAAAAAAAGACAGTGACAAGAAGAAAAAAATAATAATGGCTTCTTTTAGCAAAAGAAGACAAGAAGAAAAGATTATGGAAAGAAGGGAAGAGAACAGCAGGTTTGATGGATGGTTATCTGTGTCCTAAGCTTGTTCAACTATTGCATACAAACAGACCAGAGATTTTATTCTGTGATGGGATTGAGACAGAATGTGAATTCCATCATCTTTTCCACCGTGTGGTGGATCTATCAACTAAGGCAGAGTTTCTGCACCATAAGAATGCAACAAAAGCACCTCTTGTCACAACCCGCGTGCTATCCAAGCTATCTGAAAAGACTTTGTTGCAAAGATTTCTCTTGCCTTAAGCTACCATCTGAAATATCGGAAACTGCCCTTGGGGAAAGTGGAAAAGCAATGTGAAGAAGCAGCAGAAGTCTCTTATCTTTCCCTCTATATTCAACAATTCACCTGTTACATTCCTAGAGTCACTTAACTACCATTTTTGTTTTAAATTTGAAGGATTTAGAGTATTGCAAAAATTGTTTGCACAACATTGTCTCCAATCTATCAGTAATTTTGGTATTGGCTTAATTGTCCATGCGAAAGACAGTAATTTTAATGTAGCTCAGTATGGGAGAGAAGGAGAAACGAATCCTTTTCCATGCTCAGTCATTTGAATCAGCTGCACAAGGGCCAGGTTCTGAATCATCTCACAAGAACCATTCACTTAGAGCTTTGTGCGTATCACACATTGCACAGTGAGGTAAATGATAGAGGAGAAAAGCCTAAATATCACTTCTGGTGTCTGCTTTGGTATATTCAAAGACTGAATTTTAGCCTTCTTTGCAAGCCCAAGAAAGTGAAAGTGCGTGTCCAAGAGTCAGGACAATTTAATCAGTGGAAAACCTGGCATTAAACAATGAGTCAGCACACAGACTGATCTCTGCATAATGAATGCGTAGCATATTGAAATTCAGAAGGGTCGTTACAATTGTACAAAAAGGAAAAAAAAAAAGAGAGAGAAGTGAGGCCAGATGCTAACTAACAAGTAAAATCAGACTTTGGAAAATCAGTAGCTTGCTGTTAACAAGGAAGACAATATGATCACTTTTCTTATTCTTAGATTCTTAGGGCAATTTAGAAAAGTCCTGTTAATCAAAAGCACTGTGCATTCTTTGTAAATATAAAGACATCCAAAAGCGCACAATCTCCAATTAGAAAGGTGATGTTGAATTCAGAGATAAAGTTCATGTTAAGCATCAACAAAACTTATATGAAAATTTATTTAGCATAATACAGGTGAATGATATTCACATTTATGATTAAAATTGTTTAATATCAAAACATACCATGAATATTAATCAAAATAAGTTACAAAAATACACAAGCAGATTACCTGTGCAGACAAAAATATATTCCATCCTAAAGAGACAACTAGTATCAATTAAAGAGAAGAAGCAGTTATATAACACGGAAACACAATGAAACAGATAACTGAAAAAGGCTGAAATTGAAGTTACGTAGGAGGCTCAGGTGTTTCATGAATAAAGGAAGAGAAAAACTTAATTAACAGAGAAATTGTACTATAAAGGAAGTGCAGGATGAGTTACTAAAGTAACTAAGTATGAAACAATATGTAGGTTATTGTACAGAGGAAGGAAACATCTAAATAGAAATTTTGTTTATCAAAAACAGAATCAGTTTTAGCAGTATCAGATAAAAAATGCTAAGCTAAGAGATCCAGCTTACATTCAGATCGACATTGTGAACATGGCCTTTATTCTGCTGGCTCAGTGGCTCATGGAGAAAAATGAAGAAAGAATTTCTCTCTCTCCTTGCCATGTGGTTAGGCAGAAGGATAACTAAATAACCACCAGTTTTGAGAACTGTGCTTTCTGCATTATCAGGAACAGGATGATAGCTTTGTCTCCTTGACATAATTCCACAGAGATTATTCCAGACACAGAAGAAGCAGATCATACTCCTCTGACACCAAAAAATGAAATAAGTCTGTACAGAGACTATTATTCCCCACACGTAGTCAGGAACAGAAGCAGATTCAAACTCTGATCCGGACTGCACGTTGTCTCTCTGTTAGTTGCAGTGATTTATGCACTAATTCTGTAACATTGCACAGGTACACACAGGGCAAAACTCTGCAAGTGTAAAAGCCTGGCCATGTCTTGCAGGTTAAGCCCCCCGCACAACCAAACATTATTAGAAATGCTTTCAAAATTTTCTTTCCTTAACTACTAAATATTATTAAATATTATTCTTAAAAATTAAGTTTTTACATTTCTTTGAATCCAAATGCAGCAGCATTGTCAGCCTGCTCCAACATTACAAAACCAAACGCAAAGTTTAATTGAACTGCTCAAGTAACGAATGATTCTGAATTCAATTCCTTCAAATTTTAAGTTTCTAAAATCAAAACATTGTTTTTTAATCCAACAGTCCCTTTGCCAATATTTCTTGCAACACTACAAACTCATTGTAATCTGTTTATTAGCACAGTACCGCTAACAGCCTTCAGACAAGAAATCTCAGATCTAGAGCTGGCTTTAAACCTAAGCTTGTCATGACTAAAGGTTAAAGCTTTGTTTCAGCATCTGCATGGATCCCACCCAACCCAAAGGGAAGCCGAGACAATAGAGCTAAGCGCTGACAGTCATCAGTGCCGCTCTGTAGCTAGATAATCCTGTGTTTCCTCTAACTCTTTCCCCATGTTCCTCTTGGACTTCAGAAGCTCTTTGCTACTTTATTGGGATTTACCCAGCATTTAAGTCTTCAGCCGCATGGCTGGCACCATTTCTCCAACACTCGGCTTGTTTATACCAAGAAACACTAGAGGCTGCAATGTAGATAGATACGAGCTGATCAGAGAATTACAGCATGTGTTTGTTTAGAGGGATCTATATACTTCGATACAACACAGGTGATGCTGGAATATGCCTTCACCGTCTCTAGAGTGATGAAAAGTCTGTAATGGACAGGATGAAGTCTCCATACAGGGATATCAAGCTGCAGAGCATTGGTCCTGCACAGCTGGCTCTAATTCTCAAAATGGATTTGAATGGGGCAGTAATGGCAGTAGAACAGATCTTGCAGCATGGAGATGAGCAGGAACAAACCAGGGTTCCTGTAGGCTGCGGTGGGTGTATGGAGAATTACTGCTGGGCCATAGTCCAAAAGGAACCATTTTTGCTATCAATGAGCCAGAATACCTCAGCCAAGCGTACTGCAAACAAGAAGAGGAAAACCATTCAGGAACTACATGACAGTTTTTCAAAGAGGGGAAGTTATTAATAGTCACCAAAGGCTTGTCCAGGAATTTCAACACAGAGATTACAAGTTCTCTCTCTGTTCTTGACTTTTTTTTGATCAGCAGGCAGTAAAATTTTATGTGTTATTCTGTCCATAGCAACAGATGCCAGCATACAAGTCTCTAAGCTGATATCTAGTTAAATCTCATGCAGAGAAGAGGTCTGCAGTTTTCTTTCAAGGCATTTAGATCACGCTCAGGTATACCTTCACCCTCCGCTTACCTTATTTAAGCGGAAATGTTAATCACCACTGCAAAAGTGATTTGTACAAAGAAAAAGATTGAGACGTTTTTCTGAAATGACATACGTGCTATTTGTGTCGCAAGTTACAATAAGGACTGTGATGGTCATGATCTTGATTTTCAGAAGCCACAGCAAAAATGGATGAGAATGTTCTTGCAGTATGAAGAAAGGCAATGTGGTATGTTATTTGAAGGAGGTTAAATTCTATTTGCCCAAAATAGGGCAGTAGCTTTGCTTCTACTGTGTTTCAAGCAGCATGTAAGCTATACGTATACACATTTCTGATGTGAAAGTTCAGAAATATTGATCTTAAAGTGCAGCTTTTTAGTTAGTACGGCGGCCACACCTCTTTGGATGTAGCCCAGAAAGTGGCTGCCTTTCTGGACTGCAAGCAGATATGGCTGGCTTATGTCAAGTGTAACTGCAAGTCAGCCTGTCTGTCTAGAGAAATTGTCATTTACATTCACTGTAAATCCAGACTGCATGCAATACAGTTGATGCACATATGGATGATAGATCCATGTTACACACACTGCAGCTGAAACCAGAATCAAGCCAGTCAATAGCAAGAGGGTTCTTATTTTTCTCTTTAAAAATTCACAGTCATTCCAAGAGAGAACCCATGAAAAAACATAAACATAAATGACCTGTGGGGTGTCTCAGGCAGTATAAATCAGGACAAAAGGAAAAATGGTTTGCGTAACATACGGACTCTCAAAAATAGGAGTTTCCTGTTGTATAGCTCCATTACTGAAGAAGAGATCTTAGCCTTAAATTAATAGTCTCTATACAATATTACATTTATATATACACATATGTGTACATAAATAAATTTAAAACACAAGACACAATGCCATGGCTTAAATTGCGCAGAACATCCATTCCTCCAAGAAAAAGAGCACAGCAAAATAAGAACATGTAGCATTTTGCCATTGACAAAGCTGCCGACATAGACACCCACTCTTTCCTATTTTCTCTGTAGCACATTCTTTTAACTCACTCATTTCCTTCTGCATCTTTCTTGCATGACTTGCCTTCTTTCCACACAGCTCCTTCAGACCTGTTTCTACAAGAAATCTAACCACAAAAATAGTTACTCTGTTACGATCAATTCAGAATAAACCATCCATTTTAATTTTTCTCTCTCCTGAAATATTCAGGTGCCAATAAAAATAATTTCCTTGAGAAATGAGGGGGTTATTGCAGGGTATCTGAAATAACTAGAGCAGGATAGTTACTCTGCAGATCTCATCTCTTTGCTGTGACAGATTCATGCACTGAGTCCCACCTCCCAGTAAGGAGCTGGCAACTGCTGCATTCCTGCAAAGGACCATGGATTTTTTCCAGCTCCCTGACTCCACATGCCAGTTACAGCTGACTGTGGTAGCAGGACCAGTAATGCATTTTTGCATCAGATGTAAAAGAGCTAAATATTCTAGGTACGCAGGAGCAAACTAGCAGTATATTACCTTTTTCTCTTTCTGTAGATTAAAATTATTTTTCTTGGCAATAATGATGTTTAAGGCTCTGTTTTACTGACATCCAACAGGATTTTAGATTTACAGATGTAAATTGGTAAAAAATACATCTGTAAGAATTACAAATGCTATTACCTACAGTGATATTGGGACACTTCTCTCTTCTTAGACATTCGTTTGCTTTGCGTGATCAACCTATAATTATTTTCTAAGATACAAATTGCAGTTAATTAGACTCCTATGTCACTTTTGCACTCTTTGAAGAATTTGCCTCAATATAAACATAGTAAACAAAATAAACATAGTAAATTACGCACTATAATCAGATCTTAATGTTCAAATCAGACACACCTTCAATATATCCTCTCTTAAAGCCTAATCTGGCATTATTAAGAAATTATTTTTAGTATTAGTGTGTGGGAACCTTCTATTGCATCCCATGTGTCAGATATACTGTCTCCAGACACATATTCATATGATAATTAATGAAGTTTTTTCTTAGTGTATGTCTGTGTATGTACACAAAAGTTCTCCACGTTTACCGTGGATACTCTTAGAAACCACTGCCTTGTTACCAAACAACTAGATTACTAATAGTTAAATACAGAGAGTAAATCTAGCTCAGCTGTATCTGACATAGCTGGTGTGGTCATGGTCCCCCACTGCAGTGAAGAAACAGCCACCTCACCTACATGTCATCTAGGAAAGGCTACTGCGAGAAGATAGAAAAAAGAAAAAATAGAAGATGAAAAATTGAAACCTTCCGGTCTTTCTTACATAATGGGCAACAGTGAAAAGAAAAAGATGCACAGAATATTTTTTATTAGCATAAAGGCAAGTGCAATTAGCACATAGCTGAGTGCAGGAAAGCTTTGTATCTTACACAAAACATAGTAACAGCCCTGACTTCCTGGTTGGTAGAAGACAGTCTAAAAAATTCTGAGAAAGGTCACATTTGATGGCAATCCATTAAAAACAAAGAAACAAAGATAAACCTGAAAGCTCAATGGTTGGTCATAATGGAGGGAAAAAAGTAGTAGTCCCAAAATGTTCACTTTTCAAGGTCACTCTTTGCACAGACTACAAGTTAATGCTATGTGATAGGGAAACAGCTTTAGTAATAAAAATTATAACAGTAAAAAAAAAATAGCTCATCTATCCATCCCAGTCAAGTATATACATCTTCAGCTCTGGAGCAGGAGCATTATCGTGAGACTTCCACTTCTCTTCCAGTTTAAACAACAAATGTGGCCAACAAGTTCAAAAAGTAGTCACAGGGCACTAAAAGACAGCAGAAGCATGTAAGCCTCATTTCCGTAGGAAGCCAGGCCACAGCAAATGTGATTAAAGTTTTCGCTAAGAGTTTGCCATTTTACTCAGAATTGCCAGAGCAGGCATTAAGGGTTGGGTGCACAGCAACGCGTCCTCCCTCCCCATGTTACCTGGTAGTGGCTGAAGGCTCATGCAGAAGCTAATAGGGTGATTATCTTCTAGGGGATTATGCTGCCCAGAGAAGCTGAAGTCTGCTTTTGTGGGAAGTAAATCCATCATCCTGTTGGTCAATGGAATTATTTTATTTTACCACAGTCCAGATAGATTTTCACTCTGATCTTTCTTAAAATTAGTAAATGACAAAGAACATCAATATGAGAAGCTGGGATAAGATGTATTATTTTTGATCATTCTTTTTGGTTTAATAGTAAAGAGACCAGGAAAGGAAACGAGAAGAAGAATGACTGGGTTTGGGTTCTTTTTTAAAAATAAAGCCTGCTCCACCAAATTAACAGGAGTATGATTATAATATAGCCTATACCTCAACAGTTTGGTAATGAATGACTAAGACACTCTATTCTACAGGAAACATCAAGATTTGACTCAAAGTACACTAACACAAGGTACAAAAACATTGGGAAGGCTGTGCTTTACACCTCTGTAGGCAAACAGCTGTGTTCACAGAGATCCCTCTCCCCTTTGCAAGTAATTTAAAGAAGGAACACATCACAACACTCTTTCTCCATCCTGACAGGTAGCACAGAGTTCTTTCTGCCCTATCTGGATTTAAAGTCAAATTGAAGAACTTCAGAAATCATAGAAGCTCATGCAGCTGAGATGCTCAAACAGAAATGGATTCACTGTCTCACAGAGTAAACCTCCACCGCAGAAATGTGCCCTGATTAGGCTCAGGGCTGAAGTGCATTTCCACAGGTATTTATAAAAGTGGTGAACAAACATGTTCAGAGAGTTAGTAGTCAACAAAAAAGAAGGCTTTCACCTTTATCTAGCAGTTCAGATGCAAGTTAGTGAGAAGAAATGCAAAACATTTGACAGTATTTTCTTAGCACAAGTGGAAGCATTATGATGCGGTAAATAAACAGTTATCAGGTGCTGGATACCAGCCTAGAAAGAAAGCAGGAAAACAAGATGAAATCTCATCCCCATAGTCACGGACATTTTGGAAAGACTTATTAAAATGGATCTATTTTGGATAGTTAAGATGTTCCTCATTCTGATCATTAAAGAAGAGAAATAAGGCAATTTTGGAAGAAGCCAAGGAAGACTGCTGTGCAGTGGCTCACTTTTATTCCCATCATATAATATTAATTATTACTATTACACTTCAATTTGGTTACACTAGCATGCCACTTGGCTCACTTTATCTTAAAGCAAATAGATAACACTAGGATTAAACTTGAACACATTATACTTAAGTGGGGAAAAAAACCCCACCTCCTCACCTGTACTGGGAAGTCAAAGCAAAAGGATGAGCAGTCAATGATCAAAATGAAGGTTGACAACCATGCTTACCTTAACTAAAGGTATATCATTTATTAAGGTTACTGTCAGGGATCCATGCATTTCTCCTGCAGCACATGCTTAACATGAGTGCTAAATCAAAAGCGAAACTGCAATGAACAGCAGTGGGACGCTAACGACACTTCCGTAATGAATAAAGAGGTAACAGCTATCATAAACACAACTAACACTGTTCAGTACTAAGGTCTTTTCAAAGACAACTGACATGGAGGACATCTGCCTCTGAACCCAAGAGGATGAAAGTTGAATCAAAATGACACTGAGAAACATGAAAAATATACTTTCTGAAACAGCTCCCATTTGCCTTACTTTCAAGGTAGTGTGCTAAAGAACAGGCAAAACACTGCTAGGGTGGGCTGAAAATGAGAAGAAAACGGCAGAAAACCTCAAAGATAAATACAAGAGTTATGAGAGACATCTTGATCCTCCTACAGTTGTGTCTATGTTCAGGATTTAGTAGGGAACAAGTAAGCAACACATGAGCAAATACATATAGTATAAATAGCTCCCTCTTAATTCTACGCTGATTACAGAATGCCAGCTCACAATCTAAATATATAGGTTTAAAAAAAAAAAATAAAACATCTACAAGAAACAAAGCAAGTAATATTTGTATCAAAGCTCTTGTGGCATCAAAACAAAATGAAGATGTTCTTCAACAACCTTCAAAAAACAAAGAAGCCAAATAAAAGGAAAAAAAAAGGGAATATAAACCAATGGGGAGAAAGGAGAAAGACATAGCCAATATAAAAAAGCCTATTCACTATTTCTAAAGATCTCATCCCTTACATGATTTTTGCTTACCTGCCAGACTTTCACCTCTAGAAACCAGTTTCAGTTCAGGTTATTCACAATGTTCCTAGCAAAGCAGTGAGGTAACTATGTGTAGGTATGCTTATATGTTTTTTCTACAATGTATAAACTGACCTCTCTTAAAAGATACATTCAAACATGTCTGTCACTCTGTATCTCTTTTATATTGACAGATGGTTTCCCTTTGTGAATGGTTAGCAAGGTACACAGGGGCTACAAGTTGTTGTGCCTGGAAACAAACCAGGAAGCCAACCTTGCCCGCTGTCACTCCTTGCATCAAGCACCTAATCCATTCTTAGTCCGATTTAAAGCAACAGCTGCAGGTGGAAAATTCCCAAATACATTTGGCTCCTCGCTTACATTTATGTAGTTGATTGAAAGCATCTATGGAAAAAAGAAAATGAAGTAAATTCAAGAAAAACTACGGAAAGAAATGTCAGATCTGTGAGCCTGGTGTTGGGCTGAAGGAAAAGGTGAAAGAACTCACCTATCACAGCACATAGAATTAGTTTCTCTTAAGCTGCTACTTCCATTAGATGAAAGGAGAGAAGAGATGGAATATTGCCAGGAAGCAACCAACTTAATGTTCTCAAAGAGCAGCTTCCTAAAGCATTCCATATGAGAAATTCTATTCTAGGATTTATCATAATATGCAAAATAAGCAAGTATCCCTGAAAAAGAATGAGTTAAAATGAATTTAAACTACTACAGTTCCTTTTTGCAGTTCCATTTCCAAATTCAAGAATTAATCTATACCATTTTTATTGAAATACTAGATGTATGTTGCCTATTATTGAAATTAGGGATGATAATACTTTATATTTTACAAAAATCCTAGCTAAGGTTAAGAAGAAATTTGTTACAAAATTAATATATATGAGAAAGCCTTACCAAGGTGGAAACAAATGCACTTTTTTAGACATTAATTGCCCAAGACATCTTATTGTAATGTGTGAATAAACCATGAAACCATGACTATGGAGTTGGTTTTCCTGAATAATGCAGAGTAACATTGGAATAAGTACAATAAATCAGCAAATATTCTAAATGTGAAACTTTGTTATAATGAAAAACCAGAGAGCTGGAATGGATTTGAGTGTATCAGTGCTCCAAGCTGCAATTAAGGCTGCATATTGTCTCTTGAAAATGAAGCAGAACAGAGGTAATGAAAGTTGAGAGAAAAAAATAAATTACAAACAGAGGATTACAGACAAGAGCACAAGGAAGAATTTAATGTTTTTTGTTTCCTTTATGGCAGAGTAATCTTAGTTCAAAGTTAATATTTGAATAAATAAATCAAGAGTGATCGGTAGTCCCACGGTAATCAGTGGTACATGTCCATGCGTCCTCTTGCAGGGTGGCAGCACGCAGCCCGGCTTCTCTGCAGAGAGGCAATCCAACCTCACCATCTTCACCGTATCCTGTTCCCTGACACATGTTTATGCCAGTTGGCCTTATGCTGTCCAGAAACGTGGCTCAGGCCCATGTATTTCCTCAACATACCTGCTACTTCTATGTACATTATTTTTCTATCATATTCTAATCAAAATATTCAACAAGAAAAAAAAAGATGAAAATAACTATAAACACTTAAATGCTGACAAATAATATTTAAAATCAGAAGCTGGCACTGGGGTAACCTGTAACGAAGATGGTGCTGGCGGGACACTCAAGTAGCAGACATAAATATGCTAACTACAGAAAGCAAACATGGGCTTGGATGAGACAGATCTCCAAGAGAAAAAGCTTGATGAGGAATCTCTGATCTATCACTGCGTAGTGGAGATGAACTTTTAAACAAAGCACACCTTTCCTTTCAAGCCTAATTTTTAGCTTTGGTTCAACCCATGGCCTCTTATGGATATTTCCAATTCTGATGTTCCCATAACAACAATTTAAAACACCAAAGGAACACACATTTCAGCAGAGAGTGAGCATTGTTCAAAGCATTTCCAAAAGGAAAGAAAATAAAGCTCTGTCTGCAAGTAGAAGAACTTAAACATGTTGGGCAAATCTCCGTATCAATGACTTCTGCAGTACCAGCATCTCATCACAGAGCAGACCTAAGCCCACATGCCTCAGTAGCAGAGCCCTTCTTGTCCTGTAGAGCACCTCTTCAAGGACCCATCTCTCCAGCCATGAACACAGTCACCTCTTCTGGCAGATCTTACATCCTTGGCCCTTCTGCTTAAAACTCCAGCATATGCACTGGCTTTACATTAACATCCTCAACACCTTCATCCATCCGAAAATAAACCCCCAAACCCAAAAAGGTGCCGCTCTATGCCAGGTGCAAGAAATGAAGACATCCCAGCAGAATGAGAAATACAAAAAACAGGGAAAAGAAATTGAAAGCAGATTTCTAAACCCTATGGAATAATGCTGCTCCTGTATTACAGTGACTAATTTTAGCATTATTAATAGTAAGCATGCATATTTTCAACACCGAACAAAAGCACCATCTCAATTGACAATTAAGCAGAATTTAAGTCTTCATAAAACCTTCCCGTGTAAAAGTGCCATGAATTAGTGTCTCTTACAATCAGAACGCACTTGTTTTCAGCAAGCTTTAGAAAACCCACACAAAGCATATTCACCCCAAGCCATATAAAACCCAAAACAGAAACAGGCATCTCACAGAGATAAAACACATAAGACCTTAATAAGCATCATGGAATCCCATTCCTGCATAAATACATATGCACGTCTTGCTTACTGTCAGTGAAACCAATCAAGGAAGAAAAGACACTGCTGTGTATACATGATAGGTCCTAAGTGTACAGCAGTGATCTCAGGGAGCAAAAGGAATCTTGAAATGAAGTGGGACTCATTTTGTTTCTTACAAGATTCACTAGGATTTCCTTCTAGTAATTCTATGAATTCAAGAAAAACAAAACTGATTAAATTTGTTTAAATTAACATCATTCCTTAGAATTTTTTGCTTGCTTATAGGCAGCATGTTACATGTAAGGCATTAATCAAGCTGGTAGCATATGACTTCTAATCTGTAAAGACCCAACAGAAATAGTTCTTGCTTGTTTGTCAACCTGCCGCTGCTCCATCCGCCCCCAGGCAGCGACCCGGCCGGTCCGCAGTGCCCGCAGGCCTGATGCTGCTCTAAGGGCTGAGGCGAGGAACTTTCCCCCAAACCTCAGCCATTCCCCACCACAAACCAATACTAACGGGCACCCGATAAATAAAAATCACACCGCATCCAATTACTCCTCTCATCCATCCCCCTGAGCGATCCCTTCCGAGGTGTTGCCATAGAAAACGGAGAGGAAGCCTCCAATTAGAGAGGAGGTCACACTTAAGCAGGCATTATGTAAATAGCAGCCTGCCAGCACCCGCACAGAATGAGGCCTCGCGCTGTGCTCCCTCCCCGACACCCCCGCCGGGGACCCGCAGCCTTCCGGGGTCCCTCACCCCGCTGGCACCGCACTGAGCGGGGACGGGCACGGCCTCGCCGCAGCCGGGCGGCACTTTTTCCCCTCTGTCACTCCGCGCGGCCAAAGTCCCCGAGCACGGCGGCATCCTGCATCCTCCTCCCGCACCGCTCCGCGCTGCCCCAGCACTCACCCGGCCCCTCCGCTGCTGGCNCTGAGAGAGCGGGTGGGAGGGTCTCGTAGCGCCTTTCCCTCATAACCTGAGCACATAACCTGAGCCCAGGAACTGCGGTGGGGCAGCGCGGCAGGAGCCCTCTCAGTGGTCTCCCCCGGCTTCAGGGGTCTGGCCCGGCCCGGGGAACTTGGAATTGTGGAATCGTTTGAGTTGGAGGAGACCTTTAAAAGCCATCTGGTCCAACTCCCCTACAATAGACACTACAGCTAGGTTAGGGTGCTCAGAGCCCCGTTCAGCCTGACCTTGAGCGTCTCCAGGGATGGGGCTTCCACCACCTCTCAGGGTAACCTGTTCCAGTGCTTCACCACCCTTATCATAAAAACCTTTTTCTTACATCCAGTCTAAATCTCTCCCCTCTTTTAGCTTGAAACTGTTTCCCATTGGCCTATCCCCACAGATCCTGCTAAAGAGTCTGTCCCCCTCCTGCTTGAAGCCCCCCTTTAGAAACTGAAAGGCCGCTATCAGCTCTCCCTGGAGCCTTCCCCAGGCTGAACAGCCCCAGCTCTCCCAGCCTGTCCTCGCAGGGGAGGTGCTCCATCCCTTGTCCTGCCCTGAGGGAGTGGCACAATGATGCTCAGATCCCTGCCTGTGCAAGAGTGGGCCCGTGCATGTGAAGGGCAGAGTGCTGAGGATTTATCAATTTATTTTTTCATGTGACATGCTATCCTTGCACAAAATAATTAGACAGGGAGTTGTCAGATTAACTCGACTGCCAGCATTCACTATCCATGCCAGACGGCCGTAAATCCTAATGCCATTTAAAACCTCATTATTTTGTTAGAATGGAGCAGAACGTCGGCACTGCTGGCTGGTCTTGAACTGGGCGGCTTCTCCTGTGCTGCTCTGTGCCGGTGGCCAGCACAGCCTGGCTGGAATGCTGCCTGCGAGCGTGTTCGTGTGGTCTGGGTGCAGTGACTGGCCCAGAGCAGAGCTGTATTTCAGGTAGTTAAATACAAAGATCTCAGGAAGTGGGGGTTGTCACAGTAATTAGCTCAATGCTACACTGATGGCTAATGGAGCTGCATTTGTTGTATTTGTATTGTAGTTGTATAATGTTGCATTTGTTTCTTGGTGTGGTTGCGGCTGGAGTGCAAGGTCTGTCCTTACTTTCACCAGACAGGATACGGGAAAATAGCCAAATGGGTCTGTAAGAAGACCCACAAATGTAAGAATGCACCCTTGAACCACGTTCCACGAGGTGGGCTCATTCTGAAGGACAGCTCCAGGGGGACTGCGCTGCAGCAAGGCATGGAAGTTTGGTAATACGACGTTCAAGTCTGGCAAACAAAAGCATAGCGCTGTTGATGGCCAAATTGAATGGGTCCGACCTAAATTTGAAATGGAGCACACATTTGTAACAATAAAGGCAATTGAACAGTCAGATCAAAAGGGAACATTCCTTGCAGGGCAGCATGAAGCAACGTTTGAACAAACCTCTTTCCAAAGGGAGGTACTTCAACAGGGAGCTGAAGGAATTCTTGTAGCCAGAATAACCCTGGAAGTTTTTCTTCTATAGGGAAAATGCTGCTTTTGATTTTCAAATTAATGACTTCAGTGTCCCAGCTGGCATTAATTACTTCATAGAGTTTATTTGTTCCATTTTTCAAGACAGTATCAGATATAAATGTTTGATATGTACACTCTTAAAAAAATGTCAGCACATTTATTAGTAGTTGTGCTCCAAATCTGGGTTAATGAAACAATAACAAGCAGCCTGTTGTGCTGTAGCTACTCTGTTTTTTATAGGAATAGGATCAGAGAGAAACAACATTGCAGCTCTTCAATAATACTCACACAGCCTTTTGGCAGTGTTGTGCGTTGTGCAAGGGTGCAGGGTTGTGTTCTGAAAAAAAGCAGAGTGTTCTGTATAGGATTTGCTAATCATAGGCTGATGCCGTAGGGTTGGAATGTGCAAGTTAATTTTCTATGTGTGAAATCACTTTTGCTTGAAAGTACTTAAAAATAAATAAGGAGGTGAAATCTATAACCCAGCCAATTCTTTGGTTCTCAGTATTTGTCATTAATGAAAGTGTTCAAGATTTTTTAATGTGCATAAGTTGGTGCTTCACTTAAAAGTAAAGGTATGCGACCATCTTGTCTACACAAAGTCCTAAAGATGAGCTTCCCACCAGACATAGATCTATTGCTCCTTTCAGCTGGAGAGCAACCTTCACTTTATGCAGTCCAGAGCATTCTTTCAGAAGCATGTGGTTTGATGTACCCACTAACATCCAGAAATCATTACTGGACATGTGCCGAGGGCCCCGTTGCGTTCACTGTTTGTGTGGCACAGATGTGCTGTAAGGAAGTTTCTATCCCAAAGCACTGATGTTCTCAGCAGACTTGGAATATCCAAGGGACTGGAATATTGTATAGAAGTAAAGATTTAAAATTTGACTTGGTTTTTTGTTTGTTTGCATCTGTTGTATCATGGAGGTCTGCTAGCCCCAGTGAGGAGATTTCTTACCTCAGGAAAACAGCAGAGACCAAGACTTGCCCAAGCTGACACAGGACTTCTGCAGGCTGGCCAGAAACTAATCCAGATGCATCTGGTAACTGTGGTGCCCCTGACAGCAAGGGAGGCTTCTGAAAACACAGTACAGCACTCAGCTGTAAACTACAGAAGTAGTGTACAAAGAAAACCAACACATTGCCCAGCCAGCTGATTGTTGCTGTTTGTTTGGCTGTTGTGTTACCAGCTTCACCAATCTTAGTGATAAAGCAGATTGAAATATCAAATAGGAAAAGTGTTATGTGAGATGAGCAAGAAAATATTGTGCTCTGTTCCGAATCCTCCAAAATGAATGCAATTTCTTCATTCGATTCAGTGGGAATAGGAATGAGGCTAAACAGTAATAAAATTCATTAAAATTTCAGAATTCAGTGAAAACCTCTTGCAGATTTACAGCTATGCGGTTTAGAATTACAGGCATTTTGACTATCTTGTTCTTATGTTGAAGTAAGTATATTAAGTAGAAAGTAAAATGAAATTTCAAGGACAGACCATAACTGAAAAGGTAATCCATTTTTAATATTGATACACTCATCTTAAAGAGCTTTAAGCCTGTGGCTAGCAGAAGGATATCAGAATCCTTGCTCTAAATCTGCCCTACCTTTTTAATAATAATAAAAAAATCCTTGTAGACAGTGGTGACCCTCCTACTCAGTCAAAACTGAAAGTATGAGAAGCGTTAAAAATTCAGCTCTGAATAAGAGTAATATTTCAAGTTCTTACATTCTTTCATAAAAACAATTCAACTTTTGAAACTGATTTACACACAAGGGGAACAACTTATCTGCTGCTGTAAATAAAAAATGATTGCATTGATTTATTAGTTTATTTATTTATTTCAGAAACCAGAAATACACAGCTAATGGCAGAATTTTGTTTTACACTGTTTTTTTTCTCCATTGAAATGCAGCCATCTGCAGGCAACTGTTTAATAGTGCATAGCACCACCACATCAGTTATGTGTCAGACATGGCTGTACTCAAAACTTCTCACTGCTCAGCAATTATTATTATTATTAATGTTAGTGTTGTTCATGACAGGAGAGGAAAAATCAGCTATTCTCAGGAGGATCCCTAAACAAGCTGACAGTTAGTTATCCACCTTACTGGACTTTTGTGTGATGTTGTATGGGAATGACTTATCTAGAAAAGCCAGAGTTAAGACATCCTTTTCAGAGAACCTGGGAGATTCAAGTAGCTGAAATGGAACAAGGTTTATTCCTGTAAGTTATTGCAGCACTGCGGATTGCTGTGGATTTTCATTTTAAATAGTTATGTTTTCTTATTTGTCGTAAAAAAAATTAAAAATACTATTTATTCAAATTCAAGACTGCTGTGAAGAACTGACATGATTTTCTGTACTGGGTGAGACTTGCACTGCTCAGAAGCTGCCCAGCTAAGTGCCTGCGTGTTGAACACCTGGGATCCCTCTCTGCATCGTGGGTGAGTCCATGTCAAGGCTGGTCACACAGCCCTAGAGAATCTGTGCAGTCACGTATAAAAATGATAGTGGCATTAGCACACATGAAAAAAGTCACCTACCGTGCTGTTGAATTTCAAAGCACAGCATTTGTGCCTGCTAAACCAGAAGGGAGACTGATGCTGGTGTCTGCAGCTGGTAATGTTCGGTTTGGCCAAGGGCAAGAACTGCCTACAGCCTCATGTGCATGGCATGAATTCTTTCTACAGCACGTATTTTGTGAGACTCAAATCTTCTTTTATGAATGGCAGAAACATCGAAATGACAAGCTATAGTATATCTTCCTGGAGATGTTCTTCCTTCTCACCCTACTGAGCAGTACTGTCATAGGTGGGCATTGGTGGAATATCCAGGAATAGCATGTGCTGCTGAGTGTGTGCTTCTTCCCTGTAAGAGGGAATACTTACCATGCACTGTTATCAACAGCAGCCAAAGGACTCAGACTGCAATTAAGAGTTGAAATACAGTCCTTTCCAAATGTAGTTTTAACAATCTTACATTAAATTTTTGTGTTGCACTGAGTAGATTGGACAATATTCCTTTCTCATAAGAGAAAGGGTGCGAGGGTGCATGTCTGAGTGGATATGCATACACCTTTAATATTTTCTTGCACCTGTTTATGAGAAGTCACTTTTTCCACAATAAAGGGAGAAGAGTCTTCTGGGAATATACACCCTAAAATTAAGATTTATTATAGGCTTCACGTACAGCTGACTTGGATAAAAGCCACCTTGCTGTGCAGTCACTTATCAAATTGATAATGACAATGTAAGTAGATGAAGTTAATGACTGTACTGTGGAATATGGGAATAAAGCATTCAGCCCATGTTAGAGGGTGAATCTCAAGATTTACAGTGTATTAACCCATGTTTGGTCAAAGATACTGCCATGGAAATAAATGCTAGAGGTTTGGATGGCAATTGATTTCTAGTGCCACCTATATCGCTCTCTTTAATGCATATGTTGAAATGATTAACAAAAAAAGACTGAGGATAAAAGGGTAAAAATTACAGCCATTATACTTAGAAGGAATTCTCTGGGGACGCGTGTCTGGGGGTCACTCAGACTTGCTTTAGCACCCAGAGCACTGTGAGCTAGCCAGAGCCAGAAAAGAGCCTGGAAAAGAGGCTGCTAAGCATGGGCATTAAAAACATTCAATTTTGATGGCTTTTTTTCTCTTCATGATTCGCACTCTTTCTTTTTAAGGATGATTTGTTTAACGGCCACCTCAGCTTTCTAAAGACATCGTTATTACCTTGGTATTGTTTACACCGATAATACTGTATATGTTTGGCAATCCTGAGTTGTAGCATTCCTCCAACAGAAACTTTAGGTGCAAAGGAAATAAGAAAATACATTTTATTAATAATCTAATTGATATCAGAATTTAATCATATTGAAGATTTTAGTACTTTTAAAGCAGTTTATGTGGTTAGAAAAGCATATGTGCTTTTCTTGTAACTGTGTATTCAGAACTGCAGGCAGTCAGGACAAAATACAAGGCTGTGCATCATTTCAAAGGATAGCAGCCAGTGGTTCATTAAGAAATACCACAGCTTCTGCTACTCTTTCTTACAGAATGGAAAAGGGCTTGCTGTCCTAAAGTTCATCTTTTTGAGGAAAGAAAGGATGGTAGAGAAATAGGCTGATAAATTCCTTCCTTTTTCCCTTGATAGGGAAGGGATGATCCATATATTTATCTTTCAAAACGAGGGTGCACTTGAGCATAGGAAATCTCCAAGGTTTGATGTTTCTCACTAGAAAGCAGCTCTCTTTAAAGACAGAGAAAGATTTTGAATCTTGAATTCGGTCATTTCTTTAGAGAGAGAAATTGGATAGGATCAGCTGTTATCCAGAGCAAACGCTAATGGAATCAGTGAATATACAAATACACAACTAACATACAACTGACGAAAGAGTTGCATGTTAATGTAGTATGTTAAGAGTAATCAATGATAGGTGACTGAACTGCTGAGATCTCTCAGTTTCCTCTCTTTGTAAACTGGTTAATTCTCAGCCTGATAGGATAATGGCTGTGTGGCTCCCTGAAAGACAGCTTGGTTAACCTCCATATGTGCAGCTGAGGGCTAGCACTAGCCACATTACTTCCTAAGATGGGCTTTCTCTCTATGGCTCTTCCTTTGGTTGTGCTTCATGATTTACATAAAAAAAAGAGAGGGCTGCTGTGATGACAAATCTATGCAGCAGGTATTGTATACAAATGTATCCAGTCTGTATTGTCTTGCTAATTTCCTAAAGCCCATCTAAGGAGACTGCAGAAGAAAAAAAACAAACAAGCAAATAGATCACTGTTCGACAACACCCCAGAGTTTAGTGTACAAAATTGGTTTAATCTCATAAAACCAGGTGAATCTGGCAAAGCACCCAGAAGGTGTTCCAAATTTCTGCATCATTTCCTTATGGTTGTTTTTTTCTTTAAGATAACTGTGCAACTGCCTTTGAATTCAGACTGTCTATTCCCTGCAGAAGCCCTTCCTGAATCAAGCATGATGTATATAAAATGCTTTGTGGATGCAGATGTGAGGCAGTGTAATGCAAAGTATATCTCTGCTTCAGAAAAGAAATTGTAGCTAACCTAAAGGAAAAATAAAATTAAACCTCCAAATTCCAAAGGAATTTCCAGTTTTTTGCTTACCTATCAGAGTGTATGACGTAACTTGCCCTCTTAGACTGTGTTCTTAAGTGAGTCATTTCAAGTGGTTTGGGCCCTAACTGTAAAAAAATCTTGGCATATTCTAAAGTCTTTGAGAATGGCCCAGAGGAAAGATGAGGTGAGTTAAAAATGCATAGCCTAGAAATTTCTGTAAGCTTCAGATTTCATTTCAATGAAATCATCTTTTTAGTCTTGACATCTAATTTAGAAAAAAAATAAATAAATCCAGACACCCTTTTCTTCCCCCTTTTAATCCACCAAAGAAATTTAGGTGGAATTAAGATAACTAAAGGGAATCTAAGATACGAATTAAATCTATCCTTCCTTTTTTCCTGTGGCCCAAGAGTTTCCTGAAGATTTGTTTCTTCTTCCTGCACTCCTATTGAAAGAATGAAAGCTCTTAGAGAAGTCTGGATCACCCTCTCATAAAAAAGAAGTCTGATGATGGTTTCACAGATGGTCTCTTTCAGTGTTCTTGTAAAGTTTTAACTAATATCTAATATAAATTTCCTTTGCTGCAATTTATTTCTACTTGTTCTATGCACTGTGAGCACTAAAAGCAAACTTTTTGCAGATTTTGCGTATTTTGAAATCTCTTCTTTGATAAGGCTGAAAGACTAATTTTTCTACCTTTTCCCTAAACTCCTTCTAGGTTTTTCTCTTCTTTAGACTTTATCCACACGATTCACATCTTTCTGAAAGTATGGACTTGGCTTTTGAAGTGTGGCAGCTGTGGCCTGACAGTCCTGATTAGTGGAGGGATTACCTCTTGTTTGCCCTACGTGCCAAGACAGCACTTGCCTTTATCTGAAATAGAATGACATTCTTGGTTTATCAGCTATTAATCTTCTGTAATCCCCAATGTACTGCTACCTTGCCATTTATTCTTCATCCTGTGTTGCCTTCTTGATCCATGCTGTTATTGACCTATCCTAGATTACAGATTGGCTGTGGAAAATATAACATCCTGTACCTGCTTTCTATACTTTTCATCTTTTTTTTCCTTTTTTTTTTTTTTTCTTTTTGCAGTCTACTCAAATCATTTCAACGGTAAAATAAGTGAAGAACTGTAGCATAGTGTCTTGCAAGTGTTTGATCTTTCCTGGACGGATTACAACAGAGGAGACTTGGGCCCTGTATTAGGATAATAAATTAGACAGGATTGGTTTTGAATCCCTTCTAGTCCTTTATTTTTGTAAACTTGTAGTGTTTTTTTTTTTGATGATTTTCTTTGCAGTTAACAAACTCAGCATGAGACTGACTGAGGACAGTCGGTAGTGAACTGTGGGAAATGTAGTTCTAAGCCATATGGATACATTCTAATTTTATTGAGGAAGATACATAACGCCTTTATTTGCATCCTAGTCTCTTTGTCTCTGGACTTCTTATTTTATTCAGCTCTTTGGGAAATAATTACTGTTCTGTATAGCTGTTTGGTTGGGTTTTCCTTTTTCTTTTTTTTTTTTCTGTGGGGTAAAAGGTTTGAAAAAGTCACTTCTATACTCACTTTAAATTCAACATTCTTAGTACAAACACCTTAAGCGGGGACAGATGTAAGAAGCAGCAAATGCAGAAATTACTTTAAGTCTTCATCCAAAACTAGTTTGATGTTTTAGGACAGCTGCCTAATTCGGCACTGAAATTCGGAAGTCCAATCTGGCATCTTCTTTTTCTTTCCCTTGCATTTATCAAAATGTAAATTATAGGGTATGTTTGCTTCCAGAATCTGTAGAGAAAGCCACATTTTCAATTCTGTATTTTAAGTGTTGGTGATTTTTTTTTTCTTAAATGCGGATGCATTGCATATGTTTAGATTGAAATAATCAGTTGTAGGAGACAAAAGTTTAACTATGAAGAATCTTTTATGATCAGAGCTGCCATTCATGATACTGAATTTGTTTTTCTCCTTCTATAGGTAGTATTTCATATTACACCATGGGAACTTGTACTGCCCAGCTGTTTTAAATGAAAATTCTCATTTTTACGGTAAGCATTATGACAAATTAAATTTTTATTTTGGATAAAATACATGATGACATTCAATCAAATGCATGCCTTTTAATGCATTTCTTTTTGCAGTAGGATCTTCAGATTTAAAAAAAAAAATAAAAGTGGTTTTCAGTACTGGAACTCTTGTTAACTATACGAGGACTATTTCTTCATACAGAAGACTCCACAACAGCTCCAATATTAAGTGTTGCCTTTGGTATCCTGACCAAGTTCCGTGCTGGTATGTTTATGTATAAAGTTATGTTTTTCCTCTGCTAGTTAGGCAAGCCATTTTTTGTATCAGCAAAATCGACAAAAGCAGGCTCATCTAGGGCAGGCTGCTCAGTATCTTCTCCCATTGAGTTCCGTATATATTGAGGACAGAGCCTCCACAACATCTCTGGGCAACTTAATCCAGTGCCCAATAACCGTCGCAGTAAAGAAGGGTTTCCTGATGTTCAGAGTGAACCTCTTGTGTTTCAGTGCCTCTTGTCTGTCATTGGGCACCAGCGTGAAGAATCTGGCTTCATCTTCTTTATATTCTTCCATCAGATATTTATAAACATTGACAAAATTCCCGTCTGAGCCTTCTCTTCTCCAGACTAAACAGTCCCAGCTCTCGCAGCCTCTCCTCATAGGAGGAGAGGCTCTGATCCCATCCCTGTGGTCATTCACTGGAGAGCCCAGCATTGGACACAGCACTCCAAATGTGCTTTCACCACTGCTAGGAGAGGGGCAGGATCACCTCCCTCAGCCTGCTGGTGACATTTTTCTTAATGTGGCCCAGGATACCATCAGCCTTCTTTGCTGCAGTGATACTTCGCTTGTTCATGGTCTTGTTGTCCACTGTCGTCCCAAGATGCTATTCTGTAGAGCTGCTTTCCATCTGGCTGGCCCCAGCCTGTACTGGTTAGTGTGGTTATTCCTTCCCAGATGCCTCTGCTGAACTTCATGACACTCTTCTCTGCCTATTTCTCCAGCCTGCTGAGGTCCCTCTGGATGGCAGCATACCAAACTAGTGTATCAGCCACTCCTCCCAATTTTGTGCCATCTGTAAACTTGCTTAGTTTGCAGTCTGTCCTATCATCCAAGTCATCAATAAAGGGAATACATAGTACAGAAGGCACTGTCAGCCCATGGGGTAACACTCCAGTGACTGCTCTCACTCCACACTGCCCATCCCAACCCTCTGAGCCCGGCAGTTCAGGCAGTTTTCAGTCCAACTCACTGCTCAATTACCTAGTCTGCACTTAGCTTTCCTACTGATGTTATTAGTGGACAGTGTCATAAAGCTGTCTGCCAAGCTGCTCGTCTCATCCTAGAAGCCTATCAGGTTGGTTAAGCATGATTGCTCCTTCATGGGGGAAGGAAATGAAAGAGATTAATTCTAACAGAATAGAAATAACTCTTAAAGAAGAGTCTGAAAATATGAGCCTCTCATTTTAAAATCTGAACCAAACAGGCAGTCTGCTTCTTTTGTAAAGCCTGAGTTTTTAAGCTTTGCTTATTATTACCATAATTTGTTTTAATGATGACATTTTAAAAAATTTGTCAAGGTATACTGACATGATTCATTTCAAGCACACAGATTTATTTCAGTTCAATGTTAAAAGAACCTATGGTATTATATAATACTGATTCATCTCCATCACTGATGGATACATACAAAACCTTCAGTGTTGGTCTTTATCTCTTTACAGCCAGAAAATTGTTACTTTATGAGTAGAAATGTAACAACTAAGTGATTAAAGCAAGGATTTTAGAAAATGACATGCTTAAAGGGAATTAAAATGGTAATGGATGCCTTCTCTAAATTCCAGGCTTCCTAAGTGAATGTTAAGTGTATTTGCAGGGTTTCCTTACAACTTTGGAGCATGAGACTTCAAACCTGCTGCGTCACCTTCTATTCCGTTGCTGAATCTGTCTGGGATCAGTATGATTAGAAAGCTTTTGGACATGCATATTAAAAACTACATGAAACCAAATTATTCTTTATAAAATAGAATGAATGCAATCATGAGACTTCTTACCTGTACAGAAGTATTCATAATCTGAAGATGCAATGAACGGTGCTTTAACTGTGTGCTAGAAATTGGTTGACTGAACATAGCCCTCTTATTTGGGAAAGAAAGAAAAAAAGGGATTAGAAGAAGGATGATAATGGTGAGAGTTATGGATTAGAGAGTATCTGTACTACAGATCTAGGGAATCTACGGAATTCAGCAGGCTCTTTCTGCATCTTCAGCGGCAATCTGAGGCCTTGAAATCCTGTGCCAGAAGAGGAACATTCATACAGGTATCTCTGGCCTGGAGAATTTAAAAAGACAAAAACTTATTTTTTTTGTTTAGCTTTTGAGGCACTTCTAAAACAAACTTTCTGAGTAGTGAAAGAGACATTCACTGGAAAACGTTATTCAGGGAAATGTTCTTCAAGAAGAACTGATTTGTTAGGATTTAGAGTAAAATACTTCCTTTGAGCCACAGCAGCAGATCTAAAGAATGCTCTGTGGCTACAGAATTATTCTGCTGTTGCTTTGCTTCACAGATTTCTCCCTTTGTCTTCCCCCAAAAAATGATACACAAAACGCGACTGTAACTATGCTGACATCTGTTTTATTCATATCTACCTGGTATACCATGACTGCGCAGTACCCTTTCCATTTCATGTTGTATAACATTCCCCACTTACACTAACCTCAGCTCTGGCATAGGTAGTCATAGGTAAATTTAATGGCATAGTTTTTGGTGCCTGCATAGTCTTCTTTTCAGATAGGTGCAGCAGAAGTCTTGTCAACTTTTAATTCTTAAAAGGTAAAAAATTAGAATTTGGTGAATTAAAGAGAAGCTTGGAAAAGGGCAAGAAAGTTTTTAAAAAGGTAACAATTTTAAGACAAGATGTTTCAGATCTCTACAGTAAATATACTAGGGTTTTATTTCTAATAAAATGCATATTTAAAGAGTAAAAGAATTTTTTTTCTTTACAGTAGAGGTATATAAATAGTATAAGGATTAATAAACAAGAGTACCTTACACAATGTGATAATATTTGCTTCTTCCTTTGTCTGTCTATCCTGTTTTTCAGCTTGTGTTTTTCCTGCTGCATGCCAGGTTTGCATCTAGGTTTTATTGGGGGATTTTTGGGGCACTAGCAACAGTAAACGATGGCATATCTTTTCAACATCTCAACGTGCATTTTCACAGGTCTGTTCCATACTTTTTTCAGAATAAACAAAAGAAATAAATTATCTTGTGCCAAATCCTCAAATTAGAGTAAATCAGTGTATTATTTGAAATTAACTACAGTGCTTCATTTCTTTCATGAAGGATGTCTCCTTGCTTCCTTATACTTCTATCACTCAGCAGTAAATCTTCTGTTGTTTGCAGAGTCTAAAAGCAATTGAATAACCATTGTATTTACTCTTCCTGACGTTGCATGCCAAGAACACTTGCTCAATTTTGATGAGCATTAGATTTTAGAATGGACTTACTCATGTTCTGGGTTGATGTGAACATATTAACCACTAAATCAACATTAGATACTTGTTTGGAAGAGGTCTTTTTTCATCTGTTCTTTCATCCCTCATCTGTTTTGATTCTGTGAGTCTGATTCTGCCCACATAGAGCAGATTGTGGCACCTTATACTACCGTGACAGAACTATAAAACTTTACATAAAAGGGAGTAGATTTCAGCTGCCATCAGGAATGGAAGAAAACATCATCCCACTTTCCTGACCTGATGCTCCCAGCCGCAGGGTTCTAAGGCAGCTGAGCTGCAATGAGATACCCCCTCTGGTTTTGTTAAGGGCAGCCCATGCTTCACAGAGTTCCATCACCATAGGAGAGGGCCAATAAACAACAAAGCATTTCCCATGCTCCCATACTCCAATCTACAGCAAAAGGAGGAGCACAATAATTTATTTAACTCACAGATCAGTCTTTGCTGTTCTGATTTATTTTTTCTATTGCTAGTCTTATTGCCTCAGTTTTCATGTTGATATTGATTCTGTGTTTAGAGATTTAACTCATTTCAAAAGCTGAAAAATCAGTCTCTTTTCACCTACCCTCCACTAACATTACTCAGAATGCACTGTTTCTCTTAAGAATTTACCCAGTTACTGGCACAACAGTTCTAATAGAAACAAAAAGCAAATAATGTTCCTTTTTGTATTTGCTGGACTGTTTGTTTTCTAGTTTGATCCACTGTGAAATAATTATATTAGGAGTCAACAATGAAAATATTATTACTATTCTTGTATCATCAGCTACACTCTCAACTGAAGCAGTTTTTATGCAGATTTAGAAATCAACATTTTGAGTTGGGAACAGATTTTATGGCTCTCAAGTTACTTTTATAGTACTTTACTATTTTAAAAGTCAGAAAATTCAGTTTTTCTTGTATACTTCCAGTTTCATTTGCAAATACTGAATGATGGTAAATCATTTTTCTTTCATAAATCGTCTCTCATATTGTTACTAATATGATAGCTGTAACTCATATTTAAGATTACAAAAGCTTTTAAGACCTCTGAGAGCCTTTCTGTGAATTAATGTCAGTCTGCTCAGAACAAGTAGAAAAGAACATTGAGGTCATTTACAAGACTTCCTTTATCTAACATAAACTTATGTCTGTTAAAATGCATTTGATATCTCTCAGGCTCATTGTTTTTCCATTGTTTTTTCAGGACTATGATCTCAGTTGTACGTCTGTCAACATAATTTCTTTTCCCTGCTTTCACATTTGGACCCAAGATGCAGTG
Organism: Penelope pileata; assembly: GCA_013396635.1. Taxonomy (NCBI): domain Eukaryota; kingdom Metazoa; phylum Chordata; class Aves; order Galliformes; family Cracidae; genus Penelope; species Penelope pileata. The sequence goes on from WBMW01000802.1 coordinate 2,924,082, forward strand.
AATTAGCTATGATTCACCACACCAAGTCTACAGTTTCCTTTTTTCTAGGACAATTAAAACGACCATCACTTATCAAATATTCTCCTTATCTTATATTTCAAGACCTTGGGAAGGAGTTACTGAAGAAAAGTTTGAGGAACATCAGTGCATCTCTACATAGCTTTTGCTACTGATGCTCCACTGCTAGTACCACTCGACTAAGGCTGCCTCCTGCTTTTTGGGCACCATTCCTGAGGAAGGATAGTGATTGACAGGAAAAATCCTTCATCTGCATTAGAATAGGTGAGTGAATGGCGTGAAAGAAGGATAAGAAGTCTTGGTTGTATCCAGTATTTGACTATGTGCTTTGTCCTGTAGATGCAAATTATTGACATTGCTAGATGTGAACACACTTAAGACTGTGGGATGGCATATAAAATGCACTGAGCTTCTGACCTTATTTTTCTCTTTTCTTTTTTTCTTTCACTGCAAAAATACATTACAAAGACTTCACCTTTTCCTTCTGTTGCAGGACTTAATGTATATAATTATGTAGTTAACAATTTTTTTACAAAGAACAACTGTATCTTTAAATTGGAACAGCAGCTGCTATGTATGATCTGTGCTGTCGAATAGCTCTGGCATCCTGAGGGTTAAATTGACCCTGATCCAAAATTTGGCTGAACATGTGATTTCTACTTTTATTCTTGTTTTGCATTGTAATGGTATTTCCAAAAGGGGGAAAAAATATTCTGGAAGTAAGCAAAATAAAAACATCAATGCAGCACTCCACATTGGACAGTATTAGATCTACGAAAACAAATGCCTGACTTAATCAGTTTGGGGATATTGCTTATTTATTTTTGCCACAAGCTCCACTTCAGTGAATTACTTACATCATTATTAGGCCTTTCTAGTAAAGTCTGTTTATGTATAGTTGAGAATGTGCCTTAGATATCCTGCAACGTATTTAACTCTGTTGCTGAATAGGATGGTTTGAAGCTGAACAAAATGTAATATCCTATTTCAACCAATGCTATAAACTACTTTTCTCTGCAGTCTGAATTCTATATAGCTACAGTGGAAAAGAAAATGCCTATGTCAATACCACAACAGCACATACAACAGCTTTTTCTTTATACTAAGTGTAAGCCTTTTGGGGAAAAAATGAAAATGGGCAGCTTATGCAATTAGGCAAGTTGCAATAAGTTAAAAATTCATAATATACAAGAAAAGATTCTGACCAGTGCTGATTCTTCAGGATACAGTGAAATGGTTTGGAAGTACTTATTAAATGTTATGCATGCACATGTCTATGTGAGGGAGCAGGAAAAACGATTTTACTTATGTAAGATTTGGGGCAAATACTAAATGATAGGTCTATTGCTGGAACACAGAGTTCTGTTGGCTGAAATTGTACAAAACAACTGCATGTAAAGTATGAAAGTTGACATTGGCTCTTGAAAATTACAGTAGGTTGTAATGTGTGAGCATAAACAGGCATTTGCTCTACACTGTTTCCTCTGTATGATGAAGTCTATAGTGTTCGTCTCCATCTCCTTCCACAGAACTTTCTGCTTGACTGGCTAGATGCTGTCTTGTTCATTCTTAATGAAGCCCATTTTGGGCACTTCTGTCTTCTCACATATTATTACAGAGAACACAAGAGAACAACTGAGCACATTGCATGCTTCTGCATGACCAGACACTGAAGAGTCAAGACAACTATTGTGAAGCTAGTTTAGAGATACCACAACTGTTACATCTTTTGTTTTCCCCAGACATACATTCTTTTTCTTACTGGATTTTTTTCTAGAAGAAATTTGAGGATTTTTCTCAAATGGTCAAGGACTTTTTGCATGCAGTCAGACTAGCAATTCTAACTGGGTTGCAATACATCTGGAAACTCTGAATACGTGGAACTCGTACTGCTGGTCTGAGCAGGTGCACAGATCTGCGGATGAAGTACGTTTGAATAAAGATTGCTGACAACATGCAGAACATCTGTAAAGTGAGTGCACAGCAAGTCCACCACTTCTGGCAAACGTGAGTCTTATAGCATGTGTGCACATATTTTCTCCTCTAGGAATATGGGATAGCAGGTGTACAGTACTTACAGAAATACAACTAGATTAAAACTCTAAAAAGAACAATTAATTTGTAGATGAAGATGCGTGTTTGATCAGTCTGAATTTGAGCTAAAATTGTGAGATCTCTAAGAGGTTTAAGCTTCCACTAGTAAATCAGCATTTCATGCTGTCTGCTCTCTGTGGTTTCATCAAAGCTGAATTTAAGCAATTTTAGTTGCTCACAAACCCAGTTGCGATTGCTTGCACTTATATTAAAATAGATCGTAAGAGTCTGGTAATGGCTATCATGCAGCATCAGGCAATTCGTTCTCACTTACAAATGACTTTTTATAAGTGCTTGCAGAATCATAGAATCATGGAATGGTTTCGGTTGGAAGGGACCTTAAAGACTATCTAGTTCCAACCGCCCTGTCACGAACAGAGACACCTGTCTCTAGACCAGGTTGCCCAAAGCCCCATTCAGTCTGGCCTTGGACATCTCTAGGGATGGGATATCCACAGCTTCTCTGAGCAGCCTGTGCCAGCACCTTAACATGCTCTTAGTGAAGAATTTCTTCCTAATACATCGCATGGGCCCACCTCTCGAGCCTGTCAAGGTCCCTCTGGATGGTGTATCTCCCTCTAGCATGTCGACCACACCACACAGCATGGTGTCACCCACAAACTCGCTGACGGTGCACTCAGTCCCACTGTCCATGTCACCAACAAAGACATTAAGTAGTGCTGGTCCCTATAACAACTCCTGAGGAACACCACTCATCACTGATCTCCACCTGGATATTGAGCCATTGACCACAACTATTTGAGTCCAACCATCCAGGCAATTCCTCATCCACCTAGCGGTCCTTCCATCCAATTTGGAGACAAGGATGTCATGCAGTTCAGTATCAAACACTTTGCACAAGTCCAAGTAGATGAAGTCAGTTGCTCTTCTCTTATCCACCAATGCTGTAACCCTGTCATAGAAGGCCACCGAATTTGCCATGCTGGCTGTCACCAGTCACCTTGTCCCTTGAGAGTTTAGAAAAATTACATTTTCCATCACCTTGACAATATTATAAATCACTATTTTCCCCTCTAATTTGTAGATAAAATACATTTGTAACACCTAAAATACAGCAAATGCTTTAAAAAAAATGAAGTGTTGTTGCCACCTGGTGGGAGCTGTGTGTGTATCAATTTAACAGGATTGTGAAGGTGTTGAAAGGACTGACTCAGTCTGACCAGCATCATTCTGAGGGTACCCAGTAACTACATGTTGCACCATGAGAATAATTATGTGATGACATTTGCTACGACAAAATAGCATTGTTAGAGAGCTGCAACCTGTCTCTACACTCATTTTAAAGTCGGGTAAATTCACTGTTAAGGTTACTAAATCCCACTACTTCGAACGTTAATCAACAGGATTGGAATACTGAAACGTGTAAATAAAATCTGAACACGCACAGTGAAATATATAGTAGAAAAAACAAAGAACAGAGGTTTAAATCTGCATTTCAAATTGATCAAACCCTCTCTCCTGATTTTATGCAATTGTGATGGAATAACGTGAACTTCTACAGATATTAACAATCTGAACTCTATTTAATATTCCATTAATTCACTTATATCATTAATGAACTCACATCACAGTTCACTTTCTTTTCACATTCCTGGCAATGTGCTTGTATGCAAAGCTTTGAAATGACTGGCCAATTTGTTGATAGCAGTATTGACATAAATATGACTTGAAAGTTTAATGACTAATATGACACTACAAAGGCTTCCTGACTAAACCACTGAAAGCCACAAGATGACAGAATTTGATCTGACATGAATAGGACTAACAGCATATATTCCTGCCAAAAATGTAATTTCCAATACGACAGTTTTGCACAATTTTAAGAACTTAATAATTAAGTGCTACACAATTTCTTGCCACAGAATCCTTTGCATTAAACATGCCTGCAATTGAGATGTAGAAATTCAGTTTTTCAGACAGCAATTTATACATAATGTTTTCTGGCTGGAGAACAAAATGCCTATGTTTGCTGCTGTGTAGCAGACAGAGTCCTGGAAGGTAGTTTATAAAACTATTTTTGTAGTATCCTTTGAAAATTATTAACATTTTATATTTCAAGCCATGTGAACTGGTGTGGCAAAGAAATAGTAATTTCTATTTATCCAAAGTGATAAAGTCAGAGACTATTTCCTCCTGAAATGTGGGAATGCTTATAGAATGAATTACTAATATTCAGGGATTTAATTGACTATTTCCCAAACTGAATTTCTTTTAAGTGTTAAATTACAGATTTAACACTGTCGAGCATCAGGAATTTTCCATTATAACATACTTTCTATAATTATCTCCTCCACTTTTCTCCTTTTCTCCTGCAGTTTTGTAGAAACCAGACGGAAAAACCTTTGCTTTAAAGCTATTTTTTTTTAATCAATTCAAATTATTCTACAAATAAGGGGGGGGAAATGGTTACTTGGATATGCTTGATAAATAAAAAAGTATGTGTAATATTGAGGTTAAATCAGAAATATATTAGGGTCAGGGGTTGAAAAATCTGTAAGTTTTACAGCAACACTTGTAAAAATTCTTGTATCGTTGCTTTTTGATTTGTGTCTTGGATATGAAGTCCAATACAAGGCTGTAATTCAGAAAGTAAGAGTAATTTCTTGCACTTGGGGATGCTGGAAATTACCTGAATCATATAAAGTTTTTTTGATACACGAAGAAAGATTTTTAAATTATTTATTTATTATGGCTGAAGGAATGTTTTTGTTTTTATGGTTTTCTGTTCACACTATGCATACTTGCTTAATCCATAAACCAGTCTGTTAGTTAGTCAAACAGATGGCACACATATGTGCCTCCTTACACAGGTAACAGTACCAATGCATATAATGCTCCATATGCATTAGATTGGATCTTGAACAGTGGTTCTACCTGAAATTAATTTACAGAGGTGCCCAAATTGTTTCATTAACTTACACTAGAGGTCGCTGTGAGCAAAAGAATATGGTTGCCTTGCAAAGGAAAGAACACTACTGTATCAATTTACAGGACAACATTTCTGGCATACTTTGGATTTTGAAAGGTTGATGCAAACTATTCTGCGTTAAATATGTTGCTTGGGGGTAGGGGAGGACCATGGTACTTCTTAGGACAACCTCATTTATTTATAAACTGTTGTCTTAGTTTCCAACAGAAGTTACTGTTTACAACTGTTTACAAACTCTAGAGTGAGAAGTTACCTCTACCAAGAAAATTGAAGTTTGAAGATGTTGAATTTAATTTTAGACCAAATTTCATCTTTGGTAACACCAACCCAATTCAAGATATAGTTACAGACTCTATTTATACTTGCTGCTGTTTTTTCATGTGTAAAGACCTGTGATAATACTTCTCCACTCTAGGAAAACTGCCATTTTCTCAAAACCTCAGCAGAATAGAAAAAAACTTTGATCCAGGTGCAGCTTCAGGCTGCCAAGTCCCACTTAGACTGCAGACCAGCAATGAAACCAGCAGCTCTCTCATGGTGATGCTGTGAAAAAGAACAATCAGGAACACCTGAGGAAGTCAAAGAGGAACCCACTTCCCTTGCTTCCAACCCAGACGCTTGGATGGGATTGGATGCTTCCAATGCATCCAACCCAGGAGTAACCCCAGAACAGCTGCTGTCAGACATTCACGGCCTTAATTATCACCTGTGAGGCTGCTGCTGGTATCTGTGCACGTTTTTAAAACCTCATCCTTTTTCACAGTGTATGTCCATGAATAAAAAACAGCTGAGAAATAAATACAGAACTGAACATCTGATGCCATGTAACTGACCACAGCACAGGTATTCACGAGAAGGAGAATGTTGACCCTTTGCTCCCAGCAGGGAGAGTTTACGGGAGCACCACAGTGTTGCTCTTTTCTACAAAGCAATGATGATTAGTACTTAGCTGCCTGCTGCCTTGCAAAGAGGCATAAGGACAGTGGAATAAAGACAAGTTAAAGAGAACTGTGGACAGGGCAAGCTGCTCACATTACCCTACATACTTTTGCACACAAAACCAAGTTCTTCTGCAAAAGCTCTTCCGCTCCTGAGGTGCAATACTTAACATGTGGATCTGACAAGATTCTCCACCATCTATCTTCACAGAACTCATTTGCTATTTTTACCTGCTTTTTGAGCCCACCTTCCCATGTTTTTCTTTCCATTTCCTCCTACCCTTGCCTTTTATTTATTCTTCCTTCTAAACATCCATCCCAAATAGCACCTACATCCTAGTTACTGGCATCGCATCGTTCACTTTCTAGATTCTACGTCTGTCGCCTGAAGTATTTCCGACAGAAAATGCCTACTGCTTTAGATTTACACATAGCCTGAAAAAAGAATTCTGTTTTCAGGTTGGTCCTTCATCTAATGAAACAATAGTATCCCCAGCTGCTCGTGAGGCATGCTGGAGCTTTTACTGCACTAATTTTATGCTGACGTAATTCCTCCATCAATCAAATTACACTGTTAAAATAGGTGTAACAGAGTAAACAACAAAACCTATTATTTTGAAATAACAGCTGTTCTTTTAATTGAAAAGGTGGGGCAAAAATATTTGAGACAGCTTAAGTATAGCTCATTTAGCATCACTTAGATATTCTTATTTCCCTAATGTATTTCCTTTCATAATATACAACTACTGAAGGTGCACATGGCATTTTTCTCCAGATTTTTCAGCTCTTCTTACTCTCACAACAGCACTGCTGACGACATTTTTTGTTAGGATTAACATATTCCGGAAACATCCAGACTGACTACATCAAATGTGTTTCTGACTGTACCACGGACTCCTATTCAGAGGTATTGTGACAAGCAGAGTTGAAGGCTATTCACTGCAGTGACTCATACTTCACTCAGGACTATTTTCTTGGACCATCACTGCTTTCTCATTATCTCAGGAACTGCTTGATTAAATGTTTTTCTCTGGACTGCTGTGCAACTGCTTGTATGCCAACAATGCTACAAATGTGATTTCGCTTTAGCATTATAATGGGTAAATCGCTTCGAACTGAATGATTTAAGAACAAAATATGATGTTGCTCATCATCATGTCTCTTTACCATTGCAAATTAAATTTTCTGAGACAGACTTTTTTTTTTAAACATTTCAATAGTACGTTCGTACCTAAATGCTGGAATATAAATTTCACAACAGAATGTGAAAACGTCAAGTTTTATCACATTCCAGAGTCACTGCAGCTTAACAGAGGCTACATGAGCTGCTGAGATCGTTAGATGTCCCTGTTTGCATGTACTTCTAGAACTCCTCGATGCTTACATGCAAAAGCAGTTAATTTCAGCCCAGAGCTCAGTACCGCACCTAAGACATTCATGTGATCACTCATATCTTGAGTAAACAATGTTCACAGAAACCAGGTAAAGTCAACACTACTTTGCAAGCATACAAAATATTTGTAAAATTATTATTGGTTCTCTAATACAGAAAGAAACTAGCTGAACGTGAAGCTTTTTTTTTTTTTTTTTTTTAAATTTCCTTCTTGTTACAATAGGGTTTTTTTTTTAAATCATACTACATAACTGAAACAAAGAAGGTGTTGCAATGAATCATTACAGTACTTCCATGGTTCTTCTCTTTAGCTGAAACAGGTGGCAACCATGATTACGCCAAATGCAAACCAACATTTGTGATAGAGTGTGAGCCAAAGTGAAGTTAGTGAAGTTGTTATCAGTAAACCATGCTTGGTTTACTCCCAGTTACATGTATTTACATAGCTGAGTACATAAAGCAGTCCAATCACTATTGAGGTTAAGGTGCTATCTTCTAAACTAGGGAGCTGACCGAGTTCAACAACGACACCAATGTGCATCTCCACTGTAAGACCACTCATGAACAACCACAGCATATATTTCACATGGAGTTTCACTGCTAAATTGGTTAGTGTTCAGTGGAGACAATTTTAACCTTGAGCTGAGCTCCTCAGGAACAGCTCATGCCATGTGCTGGAAAGAAGCGGACACAAGCAACAGAGGGAGGCTTTATTTTATGCTTCCTTGATGGTTACTTTTCCAGCTACCACCCTCACTTCCACCTGTTCCCTAAGCAAGTTAGATCCGTTAAGCACACCCACTAAATACCAAATCAATTGTATAGAGTAATAGCTTAAAGCAAATGTGAAGAGCAGGGGGAGCAGATTGCAGCAGTAGAAGTTGTCATATCTGAGTTAAGCCATACTGTCAGCCTGAAGAAACAACTGAACAGATAACATAAGACAAACACTCCAGGTTCCTGATAAAACCAGATTAGATTCAGACTGCAAAAATAACATCTTCCTAAAACAAAATTTTGAAGGGAAAGAAAAAAAGGCACTTTTAAGTAAAAAGCTTAACATCCTGTTCATTGAAATTGATTTCGGGTAAAATTAGCATTTTTTTCTGAACTCCAAGGTAAGGAAATAGTAAGGAAAGCACAGGTGCTGGGGACGATGTTTTTGTTTGGGGATACAAGAAAACAGAAATGCAGAGACATCCAAAGGAGGACCCAACATTTTAAAAACAAACCATACCATGGCACCCCATCATCTGCTGTAAACCTGGAACTTGTGAAAAATTAGTGACTAAATTACGCATATAAATCACTCCAAACTTTAAATTCACACCTTTGTTTTGAGTCTGTGAGTTGTGTTTTGTTTTCTTGGTGTATTTTTGTTTCAGCCTAGAAGGTATTCACAGTGCTGTACAGAGACTGACTGACTTCTAGGCAGCTCAAAAACGAGCAGCATTGCATTACTTTTAAAAAGAAATGGGTTCGCTACAACCCCAGCGCTCTCAGATACATTTCCATCTCACTGCCAGCCCAGGAGGTTTCCCTGGATGTGACGCAAGCACAAGCGTATTTAGTGGTAGCTTTCAAAGCCTTTATTCTAACTCACTCCCCAGCCACCGCCCTTTTTCCTTCCCTGTTCCTTTCGGTCTCCGGAGGAGCCCAGCCCCGCACGCCCTCCCCTCGCTGCTCACCCAGCCCCGCGGACGGGGCCGCCCCGGGCGCCTCGCTGCTCCCTAACTACGAGGGATTTCGGCAGAAATAGCCCAAATCTTCTTTACTGCCCCCCAAAAGTGCAGCTTCAGGGCGGAACTTGAGAAGAAGAGCTTTACCCACGCCTCAGACGACTCACGGCAGAGTCGCCCCGCACTGTCACTTCGGAACTCTCTCCGTGACCCCCACCCCTCGATGGGCAGCCGGCCCCTCACTCGCCGCCACAGAAGATACCACACGAAACACCAGCACCCAACCGCTGCCGCCCCGGCAGCGCTCTCTTCTTTCCGCCCGGCCCCGCCCTCCTGCCCGCCTCCCTCCCGGCCCCGCCCGGCAGCGGCGGAGGCGGCCCCGGGGCGT
>WBMW01000802.1:2933610-2998992 GCA_013396635.1 Penelope pileata
TCGCACGGCGCCGCGGGACGGGGCCGCTGCCGGGGGCGGGACGGGACCGCCCCTTAGGGCTGCGGGCGGCTGCCGTGGCCCCACTTGGCGCCCATCAGCCGTAGGGAAACTTTCTGCTGGGAGAGCACGTTGCTGGCTTCACGTTAGCGGGCTCGGTGAGCGTCTGGAGTGAGGGCGGCGGGCAGGGCAGTGCGAGCTGCNGCTGATGAAGCCGTCCGAGCGCTCTCTGGCCTCTGGGGGAGCGAGGCCGAGGCTCTCCGCCCCTGCCCGGGTCCCGTCCTGCTGCGGGGCGGCCCCTCCCGCAGTGCCCGGGCAGCGCCCGGTCTGCTGCCGGGCTCTGAGAGGAAAACCTGCAATCAAAGTTCAGGAGTAGCTTCTGCGTGGGTGTAAAACACCTAAGCTGAGCGCAGGGGGGCTTGAGGGTGTCCCTTACAGGAGGAGACGAGCAGGGAGGGACTGTTGGGTGTGTTGGAGTGTTGAGACGGGAGCTTTGCTGACGGCGCCGAGTAAGGCTCTCCCTGCCCGCCTCAGGTGTGGGACGGGGCCCTCCCTGCCCCTCTCGGGGCCGTCCGGGGGCTGGCAGCCCCTCTGCCGCGGGCAGCCCGGCACGGCCGGTGTGCACCTCGCTGCTTCCCTGCGCCAAGGTCAGGCTCCAGACCGGCTGCAAAGTGACTTCTGTGATTGTACAATGGTTAAAAATACTCTTGCTGGTTTACTGGGAAGGTATTTTAATCTCTGTGTTTTGCTAGGATTCGTTTGAAGGGTGGTTGAACTGAGCTGTGTTGGTTTATTTGTAACTTGATATAGAGATATAATACAGAAATGCATTTCCTTTTTCTTAGTGCCATATTTTCTGGCTTGAGTAAGGTTAATTTTGGCAGGCAAGTTGTCTGAATTGCAAAGAATGTGTTGCGGTATTAATGCTGCTGGAGCTTCCAGCGTCCTGCCCTGATTTGGTGAGATGAGGCTGTTGGCTGAGTTAAGGGGGTTCTGTCTTTGATTTTGGCTATGTCGCTTCTGCCTCTGTGAGATCCTAACATTAGGTCAGCGTACCAAACAGAAATCTTAAAAGTATAGCTTGTAGGCAAACGTGAATGAATGTTCATGAATTGCTGCACTGTTCAGAGAAGTTGCTTTTAGGCAGCTGGAGTTACTCTGTTATGCTGGGGCAGCTGCATGTGTACCTCCCTGCTTCCTGTCTGGTAGGAGCTGAGCTTTCAGTGAGCACTTCTGTGGGAGCTCAGTGATTTCAGGAACTTTACTACAGACCAGACATCCCCTCGTTGTTTAGGAGAGGGTTTACAATGGGAGTTAAAAGGCCTTTTCTTGCAGGGAATTGTTAGGCCTTCCTTCCTTCCTTGCCATAGTGTTTCTGTGTAAATCCTATTTCATAAAATCAGAGAGCAACTAAGCAGTGATTAAAGTGAGCTTATTTGGGGTTTTGTCTGTTTCAGTTCCAGGTGTCTATGAAGAGTGTCTTTGGTGGTGTCCCTCCTTTCATTTCCAGTTTTGAAGTCCCACACCTTCTCCTCCTTTGCCTTCTTACATTCCCTTTCTTTCCTGCTACCTAATTTAGGTGGTAGCTATGAACCAAGCCCTTGATGTGAAGTGATTTTTGTCATTTCAGAATGGACAATACTGTTCTATAAAAAAGAGAATTAGGAGCTAATCTTTATTTCTTGCATATGCAAGATTAGATTACAGGAAGCTGTTTAGATGTGGTATTTACAGGATTTGATCATGAATTTAGTTTGTCTGCACTTGAAAATCGATCCTTATTTAGTTAAGGGATAAAGGCAGTCGCTCTTCTTGCATAATGCTTTGTATGATCATTCTTACTCAGCAATAACTGGCGATGCTTGGAACTATTCAAGGACATACATCTTGAAGATGCTGTCAATATTCTTACCCTTTTCAAGGCTTTTTGTTCGAATAATTATACAGATAGGTTCAGATTTTAAATTTTACTCCTTTTTATGTAGTGATCCTGCTACCTGACAATCCCTATTCTCTTCTATTACAGCTAAAATGAATTCGGATCCTGATCCCCCATCAGGTCCCTCTCAACCACAGCTGCATCTTGGAAGGTCCCAGCTGAACGCTGCTGCTGTGGACCACAGTGAGGGCAATCGGAAAGCTGGACCACCCTCAGGAGATGCTGCAACTTTTTCTTCTTCAGTTCCAGGCTACTCCCATAGCAGGGGGAAAGCTGAAAAAAATGGTGAGTATGAAAGCAATTTTTCTGCAAAATTGGGTTATGTTAAACATTCAGAGATCAATGCATGTGTATACTTGAAGCTCTTGCTCTAAAGAGACGCTGTTAAGCAGGAAAAAAAAATGCCTCTAATTTCTTAACCTGTTGTTTTGGAAGAGTTTTCTTGCTGCTTGCTTTGTGCATATTTTTGAGCTTTTCCATCTACTTTTTCTTTTGTACACAGAGCAACAAGGAAGAAGTTTGTCTGAAAAATTGGCAGGAAGAATTAAATGTAATTCAGCAGAAAGTTAAGGCTTCAATTTAATTTCTTTACCTGGCTAGACTGCGTGCTAACTGTAGCTTTAGTACGAATTGTAATGTGGATGAGTAGGCACAAATGTAATGTAGACTGAGGGAATAATAAGCTGATGTATGAAACCAGAGTGACAGAAGTGAAGGTTAGCAGTCAGATAAGAAGTCCGATTAAGAATGATAAATTTTGAAAGGCAGAATACTTTTTTTTTAATACTTTTTCTTCCTCAATGTGAACCCATTGAGTTTCAACAACAGTGAAAACTGATGTTGGGCTGAGAGAAATGTCTCTTTCTGAAGATAGAAAGAAAAATATCTGGCTCTTGTGTTCAGCTGATGAATTCCAGTTTTAAACTCAGTTTGTAATCTAGCACTTCTGCAAGAAGTCGTGTATTCCAGGTATAGCACAGTCACTGCTCTTTAACTTTCTTTAAAATGGGACTTTTGGTATTGAAACTGCTTATGTGCACACTGACATGTGGCACTAAATAGAAGATAAGGCTATCCAAGAATTTATTAAATGTGTGAATATCTTCATGGCATGCATCAGATGCAGGTAAGCTCTACACACAGTTCAGGCCAATATCATGGCTGTGTTAGTACATTTACTTTTTGCATGTAATTCAGAACTGACTGCTGGAAGCTTCCAGGTTCTTTGGTGCTGAAGGACACATTCCCAACAAAAACTACCTTTTTTGAATGCTTGAATTTCTAACATGCTTCAGGGTATCACTACCAACTTTGTCATCTTGCCCACCTGTAAAATCATTCAGAAATGTTAGAGAATTGATACTTCTGACATAAATTATGTGATTCTTAATTTAGGATTAGGTCTTTCAAGTATTCATTTATATCTCTGTTTCAGTTGTGGCTCATTTCTAATTACCTTAAATCTATTTCTGTGAATATCTTTTCAGTGCCTGGCATCGCTATTGTTGCTTTTTACGTCCTCTTCTTAATAAACTCAAGTATTTAGTGCTGCAGGATGAGCTACTATTACCGTTACATCATGCCAGAGCCTCTAATAGCCAAGATTTTAGTGATTTAGATGGTAAATGTGTTCAATAAGATCGTGTTTCTTCCTCCGGTATCTTTTTCCTATAGTTATTTTAGACCTGTAAAATTTGTCATAGTGCTAACATTTTCTAGAATTGAAAACCTCTTAGAAGAGGGGAAACAGAGAATTTTCTCTTCCACCCACAGCAGCATTGGTCATCAAAACTTAAAAACAGGAATTTGAGTATGACTTAAGAAGGAGAAGTACAAATCAACAAAAGTTCACACATCTACATTATGCTTATTGAAAGATAAATATGAAAAAATGATATCTCAAATCAAAAATTAGCACTTTGGCAGTTTTCAGAATATTTAAACTGACAGAAGAGGTATTCCTCAGAATCACTGGAGCCTTTACTGAAAAATAACATTCTGATTGCTGAAAGATTCGGGAAGAGTGAAGGATGCAGTTGCTTAGTCCAGGTGTATAGTTCTGCTGCATTCTGATTTTATGAAAAGACATATAACAGGTGCTCTGGGAACCAACTTTTTCCTTGGAAAACTATGTTAGTTACTTCGAATAGTTGTCGCAGATTGATTTTTACACAACTCTAGTTTTAGCAGCAATTTAGGGTTTATTAACACTTTGACAATAAATCACTAGGTTAGATTGTATGATTCTTAGTAGCACGTAATCAGCATTTAATCACTGGTCAATTTAACATTGATTCACTGGAATGTACTGCAGTCAAATACAGTAACTTAAAAAGGTTTGAGAATGGCAGGGTTCACTTGAAATTTACATGCAGGGTACTGGAGAGGAGGTTTCTAAACTCAGACCTCCTGGTGAATTACTTGCTCACTCTTTCAGCAGCTCTCAATGGACAACTAGATCTGACCCCTAAAGGGTTCTTCTTCTTCAGTGTTGATCAGCAGTGAATCTCAAGAAGTCTACAGTGAGAGCATGTCAGCTCAGTGAGAGATCAAGGATCACAGCCAGCTGCGGTCCTCAGGAGCTCAAGGAGCTCTTCACGTAGGGCCTTTATGTCTAGGACCCTGAGATAAATGACTTGAGTCAGAAAACTTTCCATTCTGGCCAAAATTTAGGTGAGGCAATCTTGGAACTTTCTCCTGACCATATTGTTCCAGTACTTCTTATATGGTACAATTCTTGTACCTCTCAGATTAGACCAGATGGCTTCCTAGGCTGCGTTAGGAAGAGTGTTGCCAGCAGGCTGAGGGGAGATGATCCTTTCCCTCTGCTAAGCACTGGCATGGCGGTTGTGGAGCCTTCTTGTAGATCTTCAAAAGCCTGCTCTACATGACCGTGTTTGAGCATGGGGGTTGCATAAGATGAACTCCACAGGTCTTGTCCAGCTTAACCCATTGTGTTACTCCTGGAGTATTCTTGCCAAAATATCTGTATTTCTGATATATGCCTTTTCTTCCAATTTCTGCTTATATATGCAGTGTTAAAATGTATAGCATTGAAAGGAATACAAAGTGTTTTGTTTCCTGGACACACCTATCTACCACTTCTGCAGCATTATCTGTATCTTGCAGCATAACCCAGCAAAGGAATGAATGCCCTGGCTCTGACTCAGTAAAGCACTTAAGCATAGGTACTTCACTAGGATCAAAATCCTATACTAAAGGTGTTTTCTTGGCAGTCTTTAGTTCATCTTGGGCTAATATCATTAGGTAGCATTCTTGTCATTGCTTATATGATGCATTTCACAATAGTGGGTAACAGCCTGTTGAGAGTACATTGTGTAAATCAAACCTGGATTTCATGGGGAAGAAAATAATTGATGAGCTCAAGATGATTTGTAGATACTGTTTGATTTTTGTTTTTTAAATGAGGGTATTTCTATTTCTACTCAAAGCTGTTTTCTTCTATAGAAAACTTCTGTCCATGTAAGTTATTGGGGTTTTTTTATATGGGTCGTTTGGAATGCATATCAATGTGTTGAATCTCATGTTGTTGGTTTTGAAAAAAAAAAAAAAAAAATTGTTACTCCTTCGTGAATGTGCCTGGACAGGAAGTTTATTAGCGAGCAAAGCATATGCACTACTAATTAGGACTTCCAATACTTTAAAGCCTTTGAGTCATCAGTATTCATGTACAGAAATTACAGGAGAGTTGCCAGTTGCTTAAATAAAGGAGTCCTGTCATTCTTTTAGTCGCCTGTGTCGGGAGGAACATGGCATATAGCAAAGATCGGTGGCTGCTTGTCAGTGAAATCTGGTGAAGTTTGTTGAAATAGGCTAAGATTCTAATCTTCTAAGACACTTTTATGCCTTCCAGCTGCACAGGCCCCTCAATTTCTGGCCATCTTCTATGTACCCCATAAGAATCAAGTTTTCCAAAGAGGCTTAAAAACATCAGACTTGGTAGTGGAATCATTTCCTGTGTACATAGATCATAGCTTTAAAAAAAAACAAACAAAAAAACAAACAAAAAAACACTGTCAGCATGTTCACTTCATTAGCTGAGTATCTGGGTCCTGTTGTTATTACTGTAACGTTTTTGGAGTAGTGTAAGAGGCTTATGAATTCCAGGTAAGCAGCCTGTATTGCTGAGCTAGGAAGTACCTCCTTCTGTGGCCCAGTGAATGTTTCACTTTTGATTCAAATGGAGGAAAAAAAAGAAGCAGAATTGAGAGAAACTTTTTGCAAGATGGTGCTGATAGGATACTTGCCTGAGATGTCTGCATTCCAGTAATTACTTCAAGCCAGCTATAGTGATAACTTGAACTGGACCAACTCTCACTCCAGGTGAATGCTTGTGCTGCAGGTTATCTGGAGGTGTTTCAAGCATGCAAAATGTATTTCTTAAAAATTGACAGAGAGCTGTCTGCCAGTCAGCAGTAGAAGAAAAGGTAAGAGGATGTATGAAGGTAACAGATAAGTCTTAGAAATAGTGTGAAGGTGACAATTTCTCTTAAATAGACAAAGGGGATTTTATTTTATCTTGGGAGGGAGTGTTTTGTTGTGTTTATATCATTCATGTACATTTGCTAGCGAGTATGGTTGGAAAAAAGGAATCAGGTAGGATCTCAAAGGTGAGTTTGGGAAGTTTTGCGAGCACTGCAGAACTAAGTTGCAGTGCTTCAAGAGATATTCTTTGGTTCACTAACTTATGCATTGTCCATGTTTTTGTTACTAAGGACGCGCACAAATTTCTTGCTCTAAAATTGAGAACGTATGGGGAAAGTATTTGTACTGAGAGCTGTGTGGACAGAAATCAGTGCCTTACGTTTGTAGATGTGTAGATTTCTGCTTGTTCTTGGGAAGGTTGTTTTTTGTACCTCTTCGAAGATGATTCTTTTATAAACTGTGTGACTTTGAATTTATAAACAGTACCAAAAAGATCTTCAAAACAATTTACAATACATTGTAACAACGTGCAACAGTGTGTCTCCAATGCATTGCTGAATGAAAGCTAACAAATAGGGAACTTCACTAATTTACGAATATTTTCCAAGTATGATCTTATTCCACTTAAGATTCAGAGGAACCTTTGCTTCAAAGCTTTGTTTTAGCATTTTTGTCTTCATTTTCTGGCATTCTGCTTGTATAGGCTGACTCTGGAGGCAATGTGAAATGTTTGTGCAAAGCTTGAAGAAAACTCAGAAAAGTCTTTGTTAGAAGGGGAGGATTGTGCCTTGAAGTATTAATTACTTAACAATTTATCTGTCAGTTTATTGATGTCCCTTCAAACTTTACCTGTAATTACTAGGGCTTCTGGGAAGCTCATTTGCTAACCATTACTGTGGGGGAGAGAGGATTCTGTACAAACAAAAGTTAATGACTCTACTTTCTGATAGAATTTTGGGACATAGTCATAGTGTGGAACAATGGGAATTGGCATTTTCAGATCTGCTGCTATTGGTGTCAAAAACATTCTGGTGTCTTTAACCATCTGTGGGAGTAGAACTGGATGCCCATTTCTGAGGAAGAATTCTGCTTTCTGGCTTTTTTCACCATTTAAAATATAGAAATCATTTCTTCAGCTAATAATGAAGACTTACTGGTCCTTCAACAGAATTGTCTTAAAATCTCTGAAGCTGATGCATACTGAGTACCTGTGGGTTGCTTAAGCATAAAAAACATTTCTCCATATGTAGGTGAAGTTAATTTCCTCACCATTCATTCCTACAACTGAGCTGTGCCAGCACAATTTTGTGCTCACACAATGAACCAGATTAAAGAAAGTACCCTAGCTGAATCTTCTTCCTCCATGATTTTTACAGGTGGATCAATTCCCAAATCTGTTTCAGTATATGATAATGAGATAGAAAGGAGCAGTAGGAGAGGAAGAGATAGATTCACATTAGTTGTGTAATGAGGTGAGTGTTTCTGTAAATCACTTAGTACTGAGGACTCAAGGTTCATATTTACCCATCTTGTATGCTTTATACATACTAAACTTAGGCTTGTCTAAATTAAATCTAGCAGTTGGAAATAGTCTTTCCATTTAGCTTTCTCCAAAAGGAATCCAGTATGTGTGTTCCACTGTGCAAACAAAATGCATTAAATGAGAACAGCTGAGAAGCACATGCCTGCTCTAAACCAAGTCTCTAGTAGAATTAATTCATCAGCAGCAAGGACTTCTGGAGAATGCCTAACCTCTGTAAGTATTTTGGAATGGTTTGGGATGAAAACATTTGGACATACCTGGTATCTGTACATTCATCTTCAAATGGAACCATAAAAAATGGATGCATAGGAGAGGTTTGAAACTTGTGTTGTTAGAGGGGCCCCTTAGAGCAGCAGAAGGCGTACTTCAGTGCAGAAGCTAGAAGGTGAGATTGGAAAAAGTAAATTGGGAAATAAAACCCATCCTTTGCAAAGTTAATTAACTATTAGAAGTGCTTAGTAAGCAAGGTAATAAGGCACTGCTGACTTGCCAAATAACTGAGGTGTTTTCCAAGGGTTGGTATTTTGACAATAAGTTAATGAACTGATAATGTCTGCATTGAAGGGCTTCCACTGCAGAATTCCTGGAATTCAGCATCGTGCAGGTTATGATAACTTCAGGTTTTCATCCACAAAAATTTGTGGACTTGGTGAGGCTTATGATCTCAACTCTTTCTCACGCTGCTTTTCTGCAGGTTGATTTTCTTATTTTTGTTTTTGAGGAGAAGGTTAGCAGTGTGTAGTGTCATCTGAGAAATGGCAAAAAACCCTTATTTTTAACTCTCCAGTTTTGGAACATGTTTGATTAATTTTTTATTGATAAGTTGGGATAAAGCCGAGGTGCCTGTATAGGGAGGGGGGGGAGAATGCAACAGGGCTGTCTTATTAGTTGTGTGTAAAATTATTTTAAATTACTTTAAGTGATCGGTGTACAATAATAGCTACTCTAGAAAGAAATACCTTTTAAGAATAGTTTTCCCTCCACTTTTAAAATTTATACCCTCTATAATATCATCACTTTTAGTCTTCCACCTACATGCTTTTTTTCCCCCACTTCTCTCCTGACAATTTGCCTTCATTTTGTGGGGGTGCAGAAGTTGTTCCCTTTTCAATTTAATGCTATTTGATGACTTGCAATTGTGGTGTGACTAATAAGACTATTATCATATCTACAAATGCATTGCTGCTCCCAGAGAAAGCAAAGCTGAGTCCTAGGCTTGAGAACTTCTCTTAATTTAAAAAAAAGTTATTCCTCTCACTCTCATCCCTGTTATCACCTTTTAAAAATAGAATGCTTCACAATGCGTGCTGATACAAATGTAATTATTCCTGAGGTAAGCAAGACTGTCATAAGGTACTACTGTGGAATCAAAAGCATGTTTAAAAAAAGTAGAATGTACTCCTACCAGACCATTATTTTACACTTAGGTAAGAATACAGGAAGCTTCCAAATGGATGAAAGGATTAAACGCTCACAGATGAGCAAGTAATGATCTGAAGCAGTAAAACCATTAAAACAACAGTGTTTTGTTTTACAAAATTTCCCCTTCTCCATTCAGTTCCTCTGTGTCATTATTTGTGAACAAATAATGTTTATGATGTGATGCTTAGTGCTTGCTCTTAAGTGAAATGACAGTCTTTTCTAGGAAACTTCTAGAAAACTACATAGGTACTGTGCACAGTACCACTCAGCTCCAGAGCTTGTGCAAAGTGAGGAGGAGGATTTCTCTAGAGATTCAGACTGGCTCCTGAACACTGTAAGCTCAATAGTATGATCCAGTGACACACAAAAGCTATTACCACATTAATTTTTTGTTACAAAATGTACAGATCAACTTTTTCTAAGAGCACATTAATAATAGGCAATCTACCTGCAGATGAATAGTTTAAATCTCTCATACCTGAAAGATGTTTGATTCCTTTTATTTTTTTCCCTTCACCTTGAGGATATGTTTGAGTATCTTCTAGCAATAAAAGGACTTTTCTGTCATTAATATGTGTATGCCTTTGTTCTTAAGTCTAAGTTTCAAGGAAAGCTTGTTTCATAGTGAAAATAAAACTTATAATAGAGCTGTGGACTATTCCTTGAACACTTTTGATTTGTTGCATCTGGATAAGATTTGTGCTTTTAGAAAGAACTCTCCTGCAGAAAAGCCAGTGTAACACTATCTGAATGATTTCCACTCTCCTTGGAAATGCATTAATAGGAGATTTCACTGGAAGATATTTCTTTCGGAATTATTTTGTGCAAAATACATTCTGTTGTATCTGTTCTGCATGATATCCCTGTGTAG
The DNA here is from genome assembly GCA_013396635.1 of Penelope pileata. Taxonomy (NCBI): domain Eukaryota; kingdom Metazoa; phylum Chordata; class Aves; order Galliformes; family Cracidae; genus Penelope; species Penelope pileata. Next base: position 2,943,829 of record WBMW01000802.1, read on the forward strand.
GCATGCTCTTAAGATTTTTTCCTACAACACTTAGTGCTTTAACAAATGATGCCTGCATTATTTACTGTGTGTGCATGCATTCTTGTTGCTTACTTCCTGTCTAGTGATGGAAGATCTTCAGTTTTCAACACAGTTAAATTTTTTTTTATATTAGCAAATGGTTCACTGCAGAGAATCTTGAAGAACGATATTCTGTACTAGGACATTTAACATGTGAACTTAAAGCAAACTTGTTGAATCTTCTAACATAAATGATCTGTTTCACATTGGTGGCAGGCTGTTATTTCTGATGTTTCGGTCATGCATTGTTTCTTTAGTAGCCCAAAAGGACCAAAATGACCAGTTTGCTGTAGATGTTTACAGTACAGCCCTATCATAGTTTTGAACTCTGTAGCCTCCACAGCCTTTGATGTAATGGCCTCTTTTTCTGACCAACTATAGCAAAGGTAAATATTGGAGGAGTTGAGAACAAGCCTGATGAAAGCTTAGGAGTAGGAGAACGAGTTTTCTTAGAACAGTGGTTTGAGAATCACTTTCTGTTGAACAGAGCTTTATATCTAAGAACTTGTCTTCATTTTTTTTCCTCTTTTTTCCCCAATATTCTGTTTTGCTTTCAAATATGACTGTAGCAGATTTTTGGCTTCAGACACACCTAGATAAGATGGGTGTGTCTAAATCTAAATTGCTTACAGCAATTTAGAGTAGCTCACTAACATCTAGGCTCTGTGCATGGCTCAATTGTAGAATGAGAAGTTATTCTCTCTTCTGGTTTCTCTGATTAGTTGCTTCCTTTATTCAATGTAGCTAAAACTAGTATTATTATTGTGATGTTCTATTTCTCAATTACTGATGTTATTGCTGTTTTCTGGGCTTTTTGCTGCTCTGATTTTCCTCAGCATGTCTTAGTCATGTTTATTCAAATAAAGCCTGAAGGAAACTGCGTATACAATCCTGTATTTAAAAACCTAGAATTTGCAGAATCAGCTGAGACTGATTACTTACAGTTGCTTGACGCATCTTGCTGGGCCACCTTGATAGCAATTTGATTTGTGACATGAAACTGTCATTTCAACTGTCACATCTTCTCATGAAATGGTTAAAAAAGTTTATGTACTTTTCTGACTGTATTCAGTGAGCTTGGAAGCGTTAGCACTGGCTAGGACTGAAGGGAGCATATGTGTTGTGCGTATGCTTAACTCTTAGTATTTTCAGTTACTTCAGGAACACTTGCTGAAATAATAAAATGGGAAGGCTAATCCAGGAGCCTTGTTTCATATCTTGTCATCCAAAAGATCCTTTATTCTTCCAAACACATGGCTTTTCCTCCTCCCCCTGCCTGTCCCTGTCACTTTTTCTGAGCCCAAATGAATGCCTGTAGTCGTGATCCCACAGTGTGTGTATGCCATACAGGTTTCCTTCATACGCTGTGTGTGGGCGTTGCCTGATGCCTTAATCTTTTGTTCAGTAGCATTTCCATACAGCTTTGATATTCACTTGTAAAAACCTGTAATTTCTCTTAAACTTATATATTTCAAATGAATACTTTGTCTTCATTATTACTTTCAATCTGAGAAACTGCTTTCAGTTTTCCTTTTATCTTGTGTGCATTAGGCTTCTGCTGCTCAGAGGACTTGGAAGTGCTGGGCTTGTGTTTGCCTATAAAATGATTTACTGTGCATGGTAACACAGCTGTCTTGTGGCTGGCCCAATGTCCATGTGAACAAAGATCGTAAGCTCATAAGACATATGAGATTGTGATTCTTTAAAATACCAGGTTTGGGATTTGACATTCCTTGTTCAGTGTTTGTTCTCTGTTTTTATCTGGAGAGTTCAGGTGATGTAGCTGTGACCTAAATGAGAAGAAAACAGCTGTGTGTACCAGGCCAACAAGTGATGATAGTGCTAAAACTCCCTTCTTCTAGCTAAGTCCATTCTTCTGGGAGCTGTAATATGTTTGTGTTGGTAGGAAATAACATCAGTAAACATTTTTGTTATTCCATGTGCAGTTTGACTCTTTCTGCTTGAAGTAACTTTAAAGGACCTTTTGTAAGGAAAACAGTGTTTCCTAGCAGTCAGAAAAGCACTTCAGAAAACTGAAGTTGTTTTATGTGTTGAGTGTGTGTGTGTAACCCACGCTGTGTGTATGAATAGAACTAAAAATCTCCTTATACGTAAGAATTATTACTTAGGTGCTTTTGCATATTTTCAACTTCATGAATGGAAGCGTCTCACAGTGTATTTTAAATGCTATTTTTTTAAAACAATGTTTATCGAGAGCATGTGCAAAACATTGCTAAATGTCATTGGACACTGTGAGTCAACTCAACTAAGGTGTTGGACACCTTAGTTGTTGTCTTAGGTGTTGATGTCTTTCAGTTGCGTGTGAAGGAGTAGAAAGACCAGGAATCTGTTGCAGCCATCACTGTTTTGTGCTAGAATACCAGAAACTTTTATGACAACTACAACCCACTGTCGTCTTTTTTTCAACGCAAAAGATTTTTTAGATTTCATATCTGGACTGTGTAGGTTCATTCTTGAAAATTTTTTATGAATGTTGAAGCATTTGTTGGTTTTTAATCCTTAATGTAGTTTATATATTACTTAATCAGTGATGGTGTATTCCTTTTGTGACTTGATGTTAAGCACCAGTCTGTCATTCTCACCTGGATTAATCCCCTATTTGGGATTAACTGCCTTTTTGTCACTGTAACTACTAAATTTCAGAGGTGGAGGACAATGATGCATCCTAGCATAGTATTGTATAGAATTATCTTAAAAAACAGTATGTGTTTGTCTTTACTGCAACATTTTCTCTTTCAGATCAAAACCTAACAGAGGTCTCCATATGCTAAAATGAGCAATCCATTTCCATTTCAGCCTTCAGCTGCACAAAGCTAAAATCAAAATTGGAATCCTACTTTGTGTAGCCAATAAGCAAAGTAATGTATGAAACTTCAAGAAGTAAATTTAGTTTTTGTCAGCTTACTTACAATCTACCTATACAGACAGCTGTGTTTAGACTTGTGTTCAGCATCTTCTTTCTGAAATTGTAAAACATAATTTTAAGTAGTAAACAAATGGCTCTAGAGAATGTTTAGATAGCATCTTTAAAGTGTATTGGTTAATGATATGCAACTTTAGCTTACTCTTCTAAAAGCCTGTAGGAATTTCAGTCTTTTAACAGCAGTTACTAATTTCATTGTACTGAGTCTTCAGTATTTTTTTAATAAAAAAGATTTAAAGTAACTGCTTCAATCTTTTAAATGAAAGATCTGAATATCAAAAGTGCAGATTTCTGCAGCTTTTCAGAAGGCTGCTCCAAAGGTACTGCCTCCTATTTTATTATGTTGGCCCGCGATGTCAGAGGTGGTTATTGGTGGAACAGCAGTAGAGGCTGAACCTTCCCACCAATATTCCATTCCATTTTGTTGCTGTGCGACAGATGGCAGCAGAGGGGCAGCCTGACCAAATGGCCTCTGACATGGATGTGCATATGAAGCAAAGGTGTGGAACTGAATTCCTTCATGTGGAAAAAATGGCACACCCTGACATCCATTGACACTTGCTGAACACCTACGGAGACCAAACAGTGGATGTGAGCACAGTGAGGGGTGGGCGGTGCATTTCAGCAGTGGTGACAGCAGCATGAAAGCTGAGGCACATTCCAGATGGCCATGCACAGCTGTCTCCATAAAATGAAGAGTGTCTTGATAAGCTTATCTGCAAGAATTAGCTAATGGTGGTGACCATGTTGAAAAATAGTGTTTTATAACTGAGAATTTACCAAATACTGTTACTGTGCTCTTCATATCTCTTGTAGTTTCCATGGAAATAAATAGGCATTACTTTCAGATCAACCTACATATGACACTTTTTGAGTGGAACTGAGGAAAATTAAAGGATACAGTATAATTTCATATTTTAAGAATTAATGATGTAATAATAAATATAAAACATTCACGTTTTATTTGTAACGTTATTGTTCTTGTCAGTAATTTGTGATTTTTGAGTGGTCCATCTCTGAGAAGCTAGAACTAGCTTGTTTTGTAAGTCAGGAGCTGAGCCACGGGGCAGCCTGATGATGGTCATCACAGGGTTGTGGTGGCAGAGTAGGAACAAACCAAAAGTGAATATGAAGTACCAGCTACCTTTCTACTTCACAGTCCTGTCTTAATTTCATTCTTTTATGAATGCTACATGCCGCTTGAAATTTGTGTACTTTCATTTGAATGACTGCAGTGCTTATGAACCTTGAATACCTGATAGACTTCATTGGCTTATATAAATGCACCTGACACACAACTGCTAGTGAAGTCTATCTTAATTGTCGTAAAAGATACATGAAGTATTGTAAAATGAATGTTCCTCTCTCCTAGAAAATTTTATATTCAAGACAGAGTAAGATTTGACATTAAAAAGACATCATTTTTTAGCAAAGCTAGAAAATAAAAGCTTCTACTGACAGCACTTTCATTGCACTACTTTTGTGTGGGAGGAATACGTATTAGAAGGTTTTCTCACTAAAGCATGCTTAAGAACAAGGGTGATAAGTTATAGCTCATTACTTAACCTTTTTGTGGTAGGAGTGTCTTTTGAAGTATTTGTCCTTCAAGTGTTGAACTGAATGGAAAGTGTCTATCCATCCTAGTTCCAAAACACACTTTGACTGTGCTTTGCACCATTTACCTTCGAAGACTGACCTAAGTACTTTTAGGAAAGTAAATTGATACAGCAGGCGTGCAAGCTGAGTTGTTCATGCTTTGTCCTGTTGCTCACCTTGTGGGCCTGTCTCAAACTAAGCAGAGGAAAAATATAGGTAGTTATGGGAACACTACGATATGGAGCTATTCTAAATTTGACCTCCAGAACACACTGCAGTCTGCTCTTTGCCCTTGCACTACAACTACAGAACCAACCCACAGACATAATTTTAATGAGCCATCTTCATTTATGTTTATAGGTCCCATGTGACAGTGCACAGACTATCTAAGTGATAACTGAGTGGGAGGGTTTGAGCTATAGGTTGAAACCAGCAGCAGGAAGCACTTTTTTCCACTGAAAGTCTGTTCTTTTAAAGCAGTCTTCCCTAAGAACATTATTTACCTGTTGATCTGCAATGTAATAAGGTAATCATATCCCAGTGTTGAATAAAGAAACAAAAGGGGAGTGCTTTACAGATTTATATTGCAATAAATGTTCAACAAACTTTCAGCTGAGCAGGAGGTGGAAGGGACCAGAGTTGTGCAGTGCTCCTGGGTGTGCCAGATGGAGCAGGCCAGAGAGGAAGCTCTTCAACTGCATAAACTGCCAGAAAACCACTCTTATTATTGGGGTTTAGATCAGCTCAGCAAACAGCTTTCTCTGATTCTTTTCTCCTCAAATCCCACAGTTATCAAACACTTTAACCTCTGTATTGTGCCTCCTATACTGGTTCATCCAGAGCATCACTGAAACATATGTGGTGTTTTCTTACCATGTAGAAAATATCGAACAAAAAAATCTATAGGCAAAACTGTTGCTGCGGAAATGCTGCTTTGAAGGAAGCTTATGAATAAGTGAAAGCAGAGGAGGGTGCAGAGAAGTGCTGCATTGCCCAACCCTTCATTTGGATGGGGTAGATGAATGAATATTATGTTTCTTTCAAACAATACACCCTTTTCTGTAACTTGCAGTTTATTGTTAGCAGAGAGCCCCTGAAGGATGGGTGCTGATGTGAGTGGTGCCATCTGGAGAGCAGCCTTCTAGCTTGTTTGGAGTTCAGTGCTGTGGGCTATATATCAGGCAAGGAGATTAAGTGGTTAATTTTCCTGGGATGTTGTTTCCCTATCTTACAATAATATTTTTACAGCTTTCTGAAAAGAGGGAGTAGTAAATGAAATTATTTTTCATTATGTGCCTTGTTTAGCAAGACAACATGTTATAATCTGGCATTAGTGTTTTTCCAAGCGCAGCTTGGCAGACAAAACTGTGGCATGGTGAAGGAGAAAACTTACTTCATGGTTTGCTCTTGTTAAAATACATCCATTTTAATGAAAGAGCTGGCTTGCAGCCTGTTCTTGTTTGGAAATAGTCCCAGTACCAAGGATATTAAAGTTTAAGTAGCCTTGCTCTTTGGGAGATTATCAGGAAGGAGGAAAAAATCCCTATTCCACTCACATCTTGAAAAATCACTGATACTAAATGGCACCTCAGCTAACTGGGCAGCTTACCCAGCTTCATGCACTGTTGCTGACCATATTAGGTAGAGACTGAAATCTGTAGCTTTGAGCAAGTGCCAGAAAGTGTCTTTCAAGCACAGTTTGCTGCATTTGGAAACTGTGCTTCCTAACCATGCTTTGTGATGCTGTCTGCCCTAAATATGTAGCTGCCAAGCACCATGGTGTGTTTGTTGACCTTGTGGGGCAACGGAGTAAGGCTTAAGCTTAAGAATTTGCTGTTGAGTTTGGATCTGCCTTTCTAGCTGTAGCTCTAACTTGCCTAGTAAACATGTTCTGAGTCAGTGGTCTGTACTTTGTAATACACACTTTATTTTGATCAAAGTGTAAATCATATTTTCTCTTCAACATTTCTAAATGAATTTCAGGTTATAATTTCTCATTAAAAAAAAGTAACTGTTACAGCTTTGTTAGCCTTTCCATTAAACTTGTTCTTCCTTGATAAAAAGGTACACAGCATAGCAATATTTACAAACCCTGGATATCAGATAAAGCTGGGAAGATATTTTTGACGACTGCCCAGTAGGGCAATACAATGCTTTTGAAGAATTAAAAACAGTGTTTACGTCTATATGCGTACAGTAAGATAGGACAGGAGAAAAGGTTAGCTGTGAGTGTTGAACTGGACACAATAATAATGAATTCTGTAAGCATTTAACAATTTTTTTTGTTTCTGTGTACTCCAGGGACTGAGGAGGTAAGCTTCCAAGTGTACTGAGAAAGTTTTACAGGCTGGTCGATTATTCAAAATGCTTGAAAATGCTCTGCCTCTGAAAAAACCAAGCTGTCAGGGGAAGGACTCAAAGGCTATCAGGAATAAGAATAATTACAGTACAAAAGCTGATCCATACTGCAGGTTCCATATGTTCATTTTTATTGTAATGAAAATTCTTCTATTGGGAGATTTATCCTAGGGAACTAAACAAGCAACTGTAGACTGTGTGTGCCAGTGCCAAATAACAACAGTACATACACTGAAGTAGAACACTGAGGTGGAATTAGTAAATATTGTAATGAGTTAATATTCACTGCCATTCTTGTGAAACCCTTGCGTTGGATTTTTTTTTTTTTTAGATACAACCCTTTAAATCTTCAACCAAATATAGTAACAATTTAGAAAATAGTTTCAAGTGTTGCTAATAAACCAGTTTTCTTTATCAAATTAATTTATAGAGGCCATGAAGGAAGAACCTGAAGTGCTGTTTGAGGAACTGCTGGAGAGGGCCAAAGCTGGAGAACCAAAAGCACAAACAGAGGTAATTTTATATGCTTTGTCCAGTGCTGTTTGCTCTTAATTCCAAAAATAGCACTGCCTGCTTTTAGTAGAACCATTATCTCTCCCAGAGACATTTAGTTGAACTTTTATCTGTTTGGATCTTAAACTGTTCAAAGAAAGGTGATGCCAGATGGTTTCTCCGCCTTGAGAAATGCTGCTTGCTTGGGTTTCAAGGCCAGCTCTTGCATAAGCCTTCAGGATGAATATCAGAGCTGGGGGGAAGGGAGGATGTGGCTGAGAGCATGGAGAAGCCACAGTGCTTGATTTTTATTTTTTGAACCATGTGCCTTAGAGTTACTTGTGGAGGTATGTAGATAGTGATTATTAAACGCTGTTTGGATTTAATTTTGTCACTGGAACAAAATTAATTGTTCATCTAATTGAAAGATGATTCAACACTGCCGGTTCAGTCCATACAAAGACTCTGTGGAAGAAACTGCCATTGAGACGCTTCAGCAGGAACATCAGACACTGGATTTGCTCTATCACTGTTTTTGTTGAATTAACACATCCTAGAAAAGCAGCCCTTACTGGTTTAATGAAGCTAACTCAATTTAGTTACGTAATGGCAGGTCTAGTTAATAGCAACAGTTTTGCCTCTGCATGTATTGGTGCTTGGTTTTCCTGAAGTTTTAGAAAAATTGTACCAATTGTCTTTCCTGTCCATTCCATTATGGTGGTACATTGGTCTAACTGGTCTAGCATAAATGGTTAAAATTTTAGAAGGTTTTTAATTCTTGTTTAATATGGATAGTGATTGATTTGAGCATTCTTTTCTATTTTTGACTTTGATAGAAAGGAGTGCTTACAATCTCCTGCGAGATCATTGGTGCTTTCTTTCTTCCCCTGGGGACTACCACTCTTCTGCAAATAAAACTAAAAGGGACAGAGGTGTGGCAAGGGGGAGGTGGCAGGAAGAACAACACAGAGAAACTCCTTTAAGGCTGACAAAAACATGGCAATGGCAGACTCAGTCCCCATTCCATCTCAGCTTGTTTGAGGGCAAGCTGTCCTTGGAGTTGTAACCTGAGACAGTAAAGAATTCCTCACCTCTGAAACAGCCAGTGGCTTTGAAGAGGATGAGGCTTTACCCTTGAGGGGATTGCTGATACAAAGTCAGTATTTTGGCTCTTCCTCCACTCCAAAGAACAAAACCCATTGAAGATTATTTTGGGATATAACTTCCAGCTGAGTAAGAAATACCTAATGTCATCTAAGCCTATGATGGGTGTGCATGTATGTATATAAATAATCATTATTTTTCATCCTTATCCTTAGCAATACATTCCTACCTCACTCCTTTCCTTTAGCTATAACTGTGTACACTTTCTATTCCCACATAATAACAGTGTTCTTTTCATAAAAAGATCCAGCATACAATTTTGCTTTAGTATGCACTCAGGAAGAATTGACTGTCTGAAAAGGAACCCCAAACAGTTCTCTCTTTTCTAGGGAATTAAATGTCTTGTGGCCTGTAGAGAGGGAATTATCTTTCCTTTTTAAATAACCTACATAAATGAAATACTTTTATATATAATACCTTATATATATATATATACACATCCTTCTCTACTGTTGAATACATCCCTTTAGAATTCAGTTGGGAAAAGTCTATTTTAATTTGTTACTGTTCTAGGACTAAGAATAAGAAGCTGACATAGCATCATTGTGTTTTCTTCTGATAATTACAAAATCAAACAGAAGAAATCTCTCATTTCACTGATGTGTAGTTATTACTATGAGTTTATTCAAAAATAACCCTGCAATGACTATGGAAATAAATGCACTGAGTGAATGTCAACCTGCATTACCATAGCTTTATATAGTTCCTTTATTGAGAAATAACTGCACAGCAATTACCAAAATGAAACACCCACAGCTGGGATCCCTAACAGAGCAGAAGCAGTTCCATGTCTTTAACCAGAGGTTCTCTGCAAGAGGGCATCTTGAGATAACTGCTGCAGTTCATAAAGCCCAAAGGTGAGGGGGGGAAGTCAGCTTTGGTGAGGTACAGGTTGGGGATTTGTGTTAAGCCATCACTATGACTTCATTTCCTAGTTTTAGCACATGGGAAGGAGAGAATCTATGATTTGTCACTTAAGCAGTCTAAGGCTGATGCTCTTTCCTGTCAGTTCTTCCTCATTTGATCACTGCAGGCCAGAGCTGTGCAGCCATCCTTGGGTGGCTCCATGTGGAAGCTTTGCTGTGGCAATGAAAGGTTTGGGGCTCATTTAGAGGTAGACCTTTCAGCAGTATTTTCTGGAAACGTTTGTTATAGGACTTGAAGGTGATTTTTTTGCTTCTAAAACTTCTAAAATACACAGAAAAGCTTGTCATTTTGTAATCAAAATAACAGGCAAATATTTTCTGGTTGCTTGGATTTGGGAATTGTATGCATCTTGGCTTGGTTTTTGGAGGGGGCTTAAGTCTTGATGCTGAAGTTCAAGAACAAAAAACCCTATAGGATAAAAACCAAAACATTTCATATTGTATCATAAAAGCACTGTTATGCCATCTTTTTCCTTATGCAGTAGCCCTGTGCAATCTGTGACTAATTCCAAAATCTTCTAGTTTACACTGAAATACAAGTTTTTGTGATGAAGAGATCTTCATAAACTTGAAAGAGCTGCATCATTAAGTGCAACTACTCTTGGAGCTTTGCTCAAAATTTCAATGGCTATAAATATGAACGTGCTCAAGAAACAGCTTTTCTTGTCAGAGGATGTTATTTACCATGCAACTTGTTTAAGCAATACCTTCCCAAAATAAATAGCTGAAGGTATACCTGCAGTTGCCTGATAAATTAACAAGCAATTGCACTATCAAGGCTGAAATTTTAAGGTTAAAAAAAAATAGTGTCTCATATACTCTCTTCTTAGTCTGCTGCTGTGTCTGTGCAGTGCTTGTTGAACTCTGGTATGTATTCAGAGCAAGCTCTTAGTTCTGTCGTATATTTCTTAGTCCAATGTTTTTCTAATTTCTGTATGTTTTTGGGTAGCTTGCTGTATTTACAATGAGTTTAATCACTCCAGGGTCTGCCCAATAACTAAGTAGAAGTTGTTTGAACACCTACTTACATGTTCAAACCAGCTGCAAAGCCGGACACCTAATCTTTAATGGCTAAGATTTTTTTTTTTAAAATATTGGACTGTTCAGTCTGCATGCAACAACTAAATATTATTAATCTTTCAGAGGTACTTTTTTAGTCACCTTTATTGGTAATATCAAATGCAAAGTTCCAGAGAAATTGTCAAGCAGGGTTTTTTTTTTTTTTGCAACAGATAAAACTGGATTTATGAAGCTGTACTCTATTATTATTTCAGTTACATTCCAAATGTAAATAATAGAATACCTTAGAGAGAGAAGGAGTGCAGTCAACTGAGCAAAACCATTTCCCATATTCTCTGGGCATGCAAATGAACTGTCTGGTAATTTTGTCCACTTTCTGCCACTTGTTTTGTTGTCTTGAGGTATGATAAGCCAAAGTGTTTCATGCTACTGCATAAGTATATTTAACCTTACATTACCATATACTTCAATTTTATAGAAGGAAGGAAGGTGGTGTCATCTGTAAAACAGTGATATAGGTAATTGCTCCATGATCTCTGTCATCCTAAGTTGCAGGAATTTCACAGGCTGTACCACTTAAATTGCTTGATGCTTAGGCACTATTAGTTTTATTCCATTCACTAGTTAATCATGAGTTTGCTTTGACCTTCAGCAGCTAAAGTGCTGTGAGCCAGGCATTTCACTGCTGAACCTTCCTTCCATATCAAAGCTCTTTGCCAATTTACTTCATTGAAATTTTTTCTTGGATTCTTCCTATGAAAATGGTCAGACAAGATTGCTCTTACTACTGCTTTCAACACCAGGAGCTTTACCTGATCCTGCTAGATACCCAAAGACCAAGAGCAGCTAATTCATTGACCTGCTCAGATGTACTGTAATTCCTTCTTGCTTCCAGTTCTGGAAACTGATCTTTCTCCGCAGAATATCTTACAGCTATGTTCTTTAGTGCTGGGAGCAAATGTTTTGACCTTTTGTTCAAAGAGAATTTTTTCTAGCTGAGTTTGAGGAGGGAGTGAGAGGAGAGAGACAGACTAGAGTATATTTCAGTAATTAAAGAAATTTTATTCCCCACTTGTTCTAGGTGGGGAAACACTTCTTGAGATTAGCAGAAGAGGAGGATGAAGAACTTAACAATTGTAGCGCGGTTGACTGGTTCATCCTTGCTGCTAAGCAAGGTCGAAGAGAAGCTGTTAAACTGTTGCGTAGATGCCTAGCAGACAGAAGAGGTATGGGTTCTCTGACACTTTTTTGCTTGCACCTCCTACTTTATCTGAAATAATTGTTTATCCATTTTAACACTGAAAAGACTGTTAAAGTATGATGGGAATGGCAAAAGTATGTGAATAGTTGCTGACAGTGCATTCAAATAAGTACTGTAAGAAGCAAAGTGCAGCTTATAAAAGTATTTGTATTAACTGTTTGCTTGAATTGCTTCATGGAATTCAAGCTCTTCCTTCCCATCACCACCTTTCATTGAAGCTTCTTTTCCGTGACTAGGTAGGTCATATATACCTATACACCACCTACATATCTGCTGCTGTTTCATTCTTTTGCCCCTCTCCAGCCTCTCTCCTAATTGGTCTTTTTCACTGTCTTCTCCCACTTTAAGATTCATACCTTCTTTGTGCTGCTTCCCATGCTTGGAATGGGCTCCCCTTGTCTGCCAACTATCTGAACTCTTATTTAAAATTATAAATAAACCTTTCATGAAAGCCTTTCTGCTTTCTGTATGTCACCCCTACATAACCATATCACCTTTCACTTGATCTGTTGTGCTTCAGAAGCTGAAAAAGACCTAAGGGTGATGTATGTGTTGCATACTTGTTGAAGCACAGTTTAAACTTAAGCAATGAAACTTGATTTTGAGAAGCAGTGAGCACAGAAGGGCATTTGAGTAACATAAGGGGTCAAGAAGTGAATGAAAGTTGAGAATTTCAGACTAAACTGAGGGAAAAAAAATCAATTGTGGGCAAATCTGTCATTTCAGCAAGGGTATGGGATAATAGTATCTAATGCATCTTTCTTTTCAAGGCATCACTTCTGAGAATGAGCAAGAAGTGAAAAAATTATCATCCGAGACTGATTTGGAGAGAGCTGTGAGAAAAGCTGCCTTAGTCATGTATTGGAAATTAAACCCTAAGAAGAAGAAGCAATTAGCGGTTTCTGAACTACTGGAAAATGTTGGGCAAGTTGACAATGAAGGTTTGTTTGTAAACAGATTTATGGTATTGATGAAATACAAACTTGCAGGCAGAATACAACTAGAAACCTAAAGAGCTTTATAAATAATCAAGCATGAGATAAAAGTAAATATGTAGCTTACTGAAGAAAAAGCAACTGTCTTAATGACTATTCTTAATGAGTGTGCACCAGTAAAGTTGTTTCCTAAAGGCCTGCCAACTCTTGCTGTAGGTTGTGATTCAGTTAAGCACTTACATTAGTGACAAAATATTAAAAATATCTTCATTCAGTACTTGCTGTCCTTGAAAAACAGGTGTTTTATGGTTTGCTGTTTAGCTTTTTTCCTTTAGCAATCATCCTTTAATTTTACCAGATATTTCAGTGTACGAGTTCAGTCTTTAAGACATCAGACTCAATCTGCCATTATAGCATTATATGTTAACTATGTCAACGCTTATACCTTTCTTTTTTAGTATACTAATAAGAATATAGAAAACCTATATAACCATACCTGTTGATACATGTATTTGTCTTGTGCCAAGTTTGAGGAGATACTGTTCTCCAGATATTGAGGCTGAACAACATTCCAGTTTTTGTTTGATTACTTTAATTGGCTGCTTTGACTTTTTATGAACTTCTGTTATTTAACCAGATGGTGAGAAGCAACCTGGCCCAGTCCCAAAGTCAGTGCAGAAGCAGAGAAGAATGCTGGAGCGATTAGTGAGCAGTGAATGTGAGTGCATGCTGCTTCTTTTAATCTTCAACTGTGATTTTAGTTTCTGTTCAGTTTTGCCAAGCAATTATGTACTGCTAGAGTAAGGATAAACAGCATGTTTCGATTTCTATGAACTGATGATGTCCATTTATTATACGTGGATTATGCATGGAATATGAATAGCTGATCTGCATATAGAGTCATAGAACACATCACCATTCTCATCAACTTATCAGTTAACAGTATACTAAAAGAAGTTCACATATAACTTGACGTATTTATATTCTTCCCATTCCAGCTTAAAAGGCAACTGAATTTAAAAAAAAAAAACACTTTCAGTAATTTTTTTCCAAGTTGTCATAAGCTTTCTGATTACAATAAGGGAATGAATTATGCAACTTTTTAATGCAGACAGTTTCCTCATTCTATTTGCTTTGCTTCTGTTTGTCACTTCCTTATAATTAATATTTGCTTTTTCATATTTGTTCAAGAACTTATTTAAGAAATATGCATCAAGATATTCCTTTCATAACTTAAATAGATAGAGGTAGCTCAGTTCATGTGATGGGGAGAACTAAACCACTCAACACACACAAGCCTTGTAGAGTTAAATCTGTTTTGTAAAGCATTGGTGGGGAGTGGTGAGGCTGGACTTGAAATATTTCAAGTTCTCTCTAGCCCCACATACTTAAGAAGTGCTGCCATGCTGCTAGAGGAAAGTCAAATCATTAGTGATTCTACTGCTATTTTACACAGTCTAATTTGCACTTGTGGGATGGGGACACAACTGCTGGATGTAAGATGAGCATCCCCTGTGAGCATGAATGCAACTGAGAATTCTGCTGTTCACCATAGCAACACAGAAAACAAAATGCACAGGCTTGAAACCTTACAAGTCTGATCCAGGTCATGGCTAATCTTAAAAGATAGGGATGACTGGCTGGACCTATGTTCTGCAAATGAAGAAGCAAAATTGCTTCCAACAGGTTCTTTGTAATACAAGGCAAAGTACTCAAGAGCATGCCAATAAAAATACAAAAAGACAGGTCAGACTCACCCACCACATGAAGGAGCTCTCCTCTCCTACACAGCACTCCTCTCAAGGATGCAGCCTTACATGCAAAATGTTCTCCCTTCAGTGGCTGGCTCTTATATGAGCCTAGGGTGGCTCCACCCCGGCCCAACCATTCCAGTCACAAGAGGAGCACAGGTGTAAGCAATTTACCTGTGCTGCCAGGGCCAGCCACACCCCTTCACCAGGTGCTCAATCATCAGTTCAGGCCCTGACCTAACAGTTCCCCTGCAGCCTATAACATGTTCTTGAAATAAAGAACATGCTCAATAGAAGTTAAAAATACAAAGCATTTGTAAAGGAGATAAGTTGTCTTTTTAAAGCGTTTCATGAAGAAGCCAGATGACTGCTATTACACATTTTCCTCTAGGGCATTATTGCTAGTGGAGATTGTGCTGTGTGCAGCATTCTTTGGCTTACTCTGAATTTCTGTGCTAATAAGATGCTAAAGCTGCTAATACTTACACGTGTCAATTACCTTTATAAGTGAGAAAAAATGGAAATTGGAAAATGGGTTAAAATTATAGAAGACTCTAAATTAAGAAAATGTATTTCAAACAATGCAGCATATGTACTTTTCAAATAACATCTAATATAAGGTTCAGTTAATCACTTGTCAAGAAAATCTCATTTTCTTGAAATATATTCGTTCATATAAAATCTAGATCAGTTCTTGAAGAGCACTGCTAAATGTCCCACAGCATATTACTTTGTAACACATTGTAGTTTAGGATACATGCAGCTAAAACATTATATGTGGAATAATTAGCCAAACCTGGGTTTTGCGTGTTTAAACTCCTTGACAGATGAGGTGTACATTTCATCAGCTCAGATCGGCCTTTACCTTCAAGGACTGTGTTCATTACACGGGTGACTTCAGAATCAAGTTATGCAGCTGGTACTGAAGCTAACACTCCTAAGAACAGTGTTTCAGCTTTATGTTAACTTTAATAGAAGTACAAGTGGAGGAGGAACACGTGCCCGTGTATATAAAGGAGAGAGTAATGACAGGGAGAAGTAGTATTCTGAAGACCAAACTTCTGGTCCTATCACAGTTGCCATGGGAGTAGGTCAGCTGCTCCTGTGACTGATTTGCCGCTTCTGGAAATCTAGAAATAGTCCTTCAAGGATTGTGTTTCATTGTCTGGTCATCATATCATAAAGCAGATGTAACTGAGTTCATTGGAGTTACGTCGCTGGGCACTTACTGGATGACACTTGTGTTCTTTCCATTCCTTAGCTGAACTGGCACGTGCTGACAGAGCATGAGTGCAAAGCAAGTCATCCTGTTCTGGATTCTTCAGTAATTCAGAATGTCAGAAAAGGAACTGGCTTTTCTTTTTTTTCTTTCTTTCTTTTTTCTTTTTTTTTTTCTTTTTTGAAGGCTTAAATGGTAGATGAAATAACAGGAGAGTAAATGAACCTACATGCAAGCGTAGGCAGGAATTGATGTGCATATTTTTCTTTTCCTGCGGTGGATGGGGGAGGCATGGGAATTTGTCATAACCAAATTGAAGAAAAAAAAAAACTATGAATAATAAAATAGAATCTACAACATACACTTTTTATATCAATTTAAGAGACACTTGGGTGACAAAATACTAATAACGTTTAAAAACGAAAAGTTTTCATCAAACACTTAAAGTAGGAGTTAAGCTGTTACCTCTTCTCTACAGAGCTTTTATCTTTTCATGGATGAACAAGACAGCTGTTCCTATCCGGCATTTACTTCTCTGATCCACTGAGTTTCTGCATTTATCTTGCCAGCAGGAAATCTTTCCTTCGGTTTTAATATATTGCCAATACTTGGATGTATTAAGCAGAAGTATTAAGCCAGTAATGTGTTTGCTGATACCCGATCTGGAGTATCCTTAATGAAGGCATAAATGGAGTGTTAAAGCTCACATTGTCAATGGACAGTTGCTGCATGCCTGGAGGTGTATGTGTTCTTACACTTGATAGGCCAATATAAATAGTAAATTAATAGCCCTTTCCCTCTCAGATACCTCAGAGTCATGTGAAAGTGTCTTTAAGGAACTTTACTGAGGTTCTAATCATGTCTGCTTCCTGATTCCTCACCAGAAGGACTATCTTACTGCTGTATATTTTGTCCAAACGACAGTAAGTTTAGGTGGACTCTGTGGTGTTAGGAGTGATCTGGAGCCCACCAAAGACAGCTGAGGAACCTTGCTGATTTCTGTGTGAGAGTGATGTGACCTTACAGTCTGTGAATGAAAAGAATAATTAGCAGAAAATTAAACTTGTTCTTGGGAGCAGTGCCATATGGTATTTGCTGGGACATATGGGTTCATGCAATTGGTAAAAAAAAATACAATTTAAAAGAGCAAGCAAAGGCATCATCCAAGTAGCGAGTTTGAAACAAAAGAGAGATTGTAAGCTGCTGTTTTTCCATTGAGCCCTTTTATAGCAACTCTTCTCATAGCAGGTATCATGAACAAATGCTTTACTTTGTATCTACAGCTTTCTAATATTAAAAAATACAAATATATTTTATATGGCTTCCATAAATACTATTTCTGTAAAAGTTTTTTCTTAAAAAAAAGCTCAAACCCACCAATCCTCTGATTTTAAACTTAGTTAAGCAATTTAGTTTCCTGTCTCTTTAAAATCATTAACTAGCATTAAGGAGGCCAGCTTTCATATTTTTGTGTCAGCTGACTAGCTAAACGTACTGTGTAGGTGGTGTGTTACAGATTTTTGTCATTCAAAAGTCTTTCATATCTACAGCAATGTCATTTACTTTAGTGTATGGGAGAAGTTGCTGTTAATTATCCTCCTTTAGAAACGACATCAAACTTGCCTGCCGTAGAAACTAGCTAATCCATGCTAATGCAAGGCACTGGCTATGAAAAGAGTTTGAAGTGGCATGTAAGTCATCTTGCAGCATTCCTGGAGATCTCTGAAGTAATCTCTTGCTTCCCTTCTACTCACTGGAGTGGATAACAATCTTCTAGGGCCACTAGCCATCAGTATTTGTGTCCTTGTGCTCCTGATACTGCGCAGTGGAGCCCCTCCTCCCTGAACCTTCCCCTTGCAGTAAGAGCTTGGGGAACAGCAATGCAATGATGCTACAAAAACTGATAATTTTTAATTGATATCTTTGTTGCAGATTCCTATCTGAATTTCCCCCTAGATTTCCAGAGAAAGCATCTTACTTGATTTTAGCATACTCTATTCTGAAACTCCTGAGGAAGTCAGAGATTTTTGTCTGAGGGCACTTAGCCAAAGCCTTCACTGTGGAGCAGTGTGCTGCCCCCTGAACTACAGCCACATTATCAAGTTGATGAGAAAATGTTAGTGGAAAACATGCTTCATACCTGTAAATGAGTTCTTGTACTTGTCACAATTAGGCAGCAATAAAATTTTGTCTCTGTGTACAACTGAGCAAAGTGTATTTTGTGACTGGCTAATTTAAATCATGGTTACAGAATTGGAGAAGTGACTGTTAAACACCAAATCGAAAGTCAGTTTTCAGTTAATAATGTATAAATAATTCATTAATGTTCCTGTACAATTAGAATCACAGAATCACAGAATATCCCAAGTTGGAAGGGACCCATAAAGATCATCGAATCCAACTCCTGGCTCCACACAGGACCACCCAAAATATTTGTTTTCAATGCAGGTATCAGTTAGGGATTTCTCTCAAAGTTAGCAAAGCTAAGACAACCTGTGATTTGAAAATGTGTAACCTAATCCAGCAGTCTCTTTTCCTTGAAATACTTGCAGATAAGCTACATTCACTTGCTTTGTTTTCCTATTTGCAAATATAATAAAATACGTACTGGTCTGACAAGCTTTAGAGTAGTCGTATATTGCTGGCAAAAGCAGCTGATTGTTTTCAGCACAACTTGGAGCAAGTTTCAAGGTAAGCCTGTATTATCAGTACCTCAGTTTTTGAAGTCCAGAGCAGATCTTCTTTAATAGCGTGAAGGAAAATTAATAGTCCAATTCATATAATCAGTACAGCATCTTAGTCATGATATTTACTCATAATCTATATCTTATAGCTAAAAAATATATTGCTTTGGATGACTTTGTGGAGATTACCAAGAAGTATGCGAAGGGAATCATCCCATCTAACCTGATTATGCAGGATGAGGAAGATGATGAATTGGCTGGGAAGACACCTGAAGAGTTACCCCTGCGTCTGAAGGTAAACAGACAGTAATGGACAGGTTCTGTTGAAGGGCTGTAACTTGCACATTTCAGGCAATGCAGAGAGGTTGTTTGCACTTGATTCTCAAAGCTGATATTTAGTCTCAGTAGGTCAACACAAGAATTCTTGTTTCAATTTCTTTTTTGGCTTTACTGCATATATGTTTATAGTTTCATGTATTTGAGGCATATATTTAAGAGGAAAAGGTAGTGATTTTTCTTGCAAGGAGACAAGCTAAGTTCATTACGTCTCAGTGAGGATTTAAAGGTCCCTATCATAACAGTCGTATTTTCATTACAGTTGTTCTTATATACTTCGTATCTTTCTTATTTAAACAGGAAAAAGAAGGTGGCAAAAGTTATCCATAGCCTTGAGGTATTAAAAGGTTCTGTTATGAAGGAATTCAAGAGTGATGGCATTTGCCATCAGCGATTTTCTGGACTGGTATTTTTAAAGGTAGTGAAGGAGAAGGGAAAATTAAGGTGCATGTGTTCAATACCAGTATGAAGTTCAAGCAAGGCAGGGGGTTCCTAGCTGCTGCCATGAGGATTTTTGTTGTCATTTTGTTATCCATTATCATACACTAGAGTTTAAAAAAAAAAAAATACGGAGATGGTATCCCTTTTCCAATATTTTGAATAACTAATATTCTGAAAGAGATGCATTTATGAAGAACAGCAGGGATACTTTTGCTAATAAACAGGCTTATGCCAAAGTCATTGTATTTGATGTCATTTCATCACAATATATAGATCTCTACAGAAACATTTTTGGCCTTTCTGCTGAAGTAATTAATATAAACGCATAAGTTCTGGGAAAACATTAAAAACTGTGTAATATATACAAAATATACCTAATATATGAAACTTTGTAATATATAATGTGCAGATGGTAATATTTGAATATTTGTTTGGAAAAATAAAATCCTGTAACTTTTTATTGCTGATGCACTGAGTGTAGAGGTGGCTACAGGGAGAGGGTTTGATCTAGCATTTCTTCTATTGTTGCATAACTGTATAGGAAAGTGCCACATGAGATGGGTAAAATTTTAAGATCATGTACAGTTACTTTCTGTTGTTCACGAAACAGATTTTGACAGCTGCATCTGTAGGTACTTGGGAAGGATCTTTTTAAAGATAAACCACAGCTGTAAAGACTTTCTGTAAGTGCATATAATCAGAATGTATAACATAATCTCTGCAGAAGAATAGTAGAGTTAAATAATTTAAAACTACAGTACTCACAGCTCAAGTAGTGACTTAAGATAAACCACATGGCTGCAGTTCTGTATTATCTTCAGTATGAAGTTAGCAGAGCAGAGTAGTTGACTGGGAAGCTATTTAATTATGTGTCAAAGGTAATGAATTTCATCTTTCCTGAAATCAAAATAGCCTCTGCGTTTCACCTGACTGAATTAATCAAAATAGAGCTAATAATATCAGACAACGTAATCTCAGGTTATTGGCAACATTCCTTTGGAATAAAAATCTTTTCATGTCAACTGAGGTTAAACAACTTTCTGCTGCTGCTACAGTTAAGAACATCTGTGACGTACAGATACAAAACTGCTCTTAAATAAAATGCTTCTTTCTCTCTTTCCAGGTTGTAAAATATCCACTTCATGCCATAATGGAAATTAAAGAATATCTTATAGATATGGCATCAAAGGCGGGAATGCATTGGCTGTCTACCATTATTCCAACACATCATATCAATGCTCTCATCTTCTTCTTCATCATCAGTAATCTGACAATTGATT
The DNA here is from genome assembly GCA_013396635.1 of Penelope pileata. Lineage (NCBI taxonomy): Eukaryota > Metazoa > Chordata > Aves > Galliformes > Cracidae > Penelope > Penelope pileata. The sequence continues at coordinate 2,964,296 of WBMW01000802.1, forward strand.
TTTTTGCCTTCATTATTCCATTAGTCATATTCTATTTGTCCTTCATTTCTATGGTGATTTGCACACTGAAAGTTTTTCAGGACAGTAAGGCCTGGGAAAACTTCCGCGCTTTGACTGACTTACTCCTTCGTTTTGAACCGAACCTAGATGTTGAGCAAGCTGAGGTGAACTTCGGATGGAATCACTTAGAGCCATACATTTATTTTTTACTGTCGGTGTTCTTTGTTATTTTTTCCTTCCCTATAGCAAGCAAAGACTGTATACCATGCTCAGAGTTAGCTATTGTCTCAGTTTTCTTCACAGTGACAAGTTACATGAGTTTAAGTACATGTGCAGAACCTTACACACGAAGAGCATTAATGACTGAGATAGCAGCAGGTTGCTTATCCCTCTTGCAGGTATTACCTGGGAATTTTGGCTTCCTGAAATTCTTAGGTAAAACCTTCTTTACTGTTCCTGTAGGCCATCTCTTTGTGATAAATGTAAGCATCCCGTGCCTTTTGTTTTTGTATTTGTTTTATCTTTTCTTTAGAATGGCACAACTACGGAATTTTAAAGGCACTTACTGTTACCTGGTCCCGTATCTGGTCTGCTTTATGTGGTGTGAACTCTCTGTGGTCATTCTGCGGGAGTCCTCTGGCATTGGGCTCGTTCGTGCGTCAATTGGTTACTTTCTGTTTCTCTTTGCGCTGCCAGTGCTAGGTGTAGGCATTGCACTGATGTGTCTGGTCCATTTCATTAAGTGGTTTATATCTCTGGAGCTCATGAAAATTGTAGTGACTCTAGTTCTGTGTGCTGTTCCTTTGCTCTTCCGATGGTGGACAAAAGTCAACTTCTCTGTAGTTGACATGGTTAAATCACTCACTCGAAGCTCGATTGTGAAACTGATTTTGGTGTGGATTACAGCTGTAGTGTTGTTTTGTTGGTTCTATGTGTATCGATCAGAGGGAATGAAAGTTTACAACTCCACCTTGACATGGAATCAGTATGCTTTCCTCTGCGGACCCCGATCATGGAAGGAGACTAACATGGCACGTACTCAGATTTTGTGTAGTCACCTGGAAGGACACAGAGTGACATGGACTGGGAGGTTCAAATACGTGCGTGTTACAGAAATTGACAATAGTGCAGAATCTGCAATAAATATGCTTCCATTTTTTATTGGTGATTGGATGAGGTGCTTGTATGGTGAAACCTACCCTCTTTGTGACCCCAAAAATGTCACTATGGAGGAGGAAGAATTGTGTCGTCTCAAGTATTTGACGAAGCATAACTGCCATATGAAAATGTTTGATCGGTACAAATTTGAAATAACTGTGGGTATGCCTTTCAGTAGCAAAAATGGAACCAAGCTGGTAGAGGAAGATGACATAACCAAAGATATTGTGCTGAAGGCAAGCAATGAGTTTAAGAAAGTGTTGTTGAACTTGAGGCAAGGAAGTATAATTGAATTCAGCACAATTCTGGAAGGTCGTCTTGGCAGTAAATGGCCTGTCTTTGAACTGAAAGCAATCACTTGCTTGAATTGCATGTCTAAGCTCCTACCTGCAGGGAGGCATGTGAAAATAGAGCATGACTGGAGGAGCACAGTGCATAAAGCCATTAAATTTGCTTTTGATTTTTTCTTCTTCCCATTCCTGTCAGCTGCGTAATGAGCTCATATTGGTTCAGTGGTATCTTCAATGTACGCAGCATTTACACTACCAAAGGATTGGCTTCTTAAAAAGAAAAAAACACACCCTGCTGTAGCAGTGCTCAAAAACGTAGAATGCTAATGTAGAGCATTGGTTGAGTTTTGTAAGTGTATACGCTGTATCCTGACTTTACAGCCCATATGACTGAAGTGTTATATACTAGTTTAGTATTGTAAATGAATGCAGGGCATTGCTGCTGATTAATTGCATGGAGCCTATTCTGTCCAAAATGAACATGTTGTTTGCCTGTGATACGACACTAGATGTGTTCACTTGCTCAATGTTAAAAGCACTTTACTTGTTAAATACTCACAACATGCCCATCTGTATTTTCACAGGTATGATTTATAGTAGGTAGCTGACAACAGCTTGTGTTGCATATATTGCTTATATTTATTTGGTGTAGTATAGAAAAAGGTGATCATATAATCAGTTTCTGGTGGTGATGTCTGTGTACAGAACTTACTGTTTCACTACTTGTCCAGAAGTTGGTGATTTTAACCTTTTTTTGAAAGGGTACACCATTTCACACCCCAGCAAGGTGGTAAAACACTTGCAAGCTTTCGTTTTGCATTGAATATTCTTTATAATGTAAGCTATTTGTTCTACTTGGCTGTGATAGCTACATGTCTGACACTAAGGTATAATTGTGCTGGTGTGTGACAGAACACCATATAGTAAGGCTGGTATTGCAGTGGTACCAGTAACAGACAAGCCAAAACAACTGAAAATAGTATGTAGAATTCTGCAGTGGAAACTGAAATAGAATGTCTATTTAATAATTTGTATTGTGCAAATAAATATAAAATGTAAACTTGATTAAATGGGTACACGTCTTCTTTATGCTTTGACATTGTGAGCAGTTGTTCATGTTGCACTGTTAACAAACAGCTTTCATTGGAAAACACAATCTAGAACATTTAGAATTTTCTGCTGTGAGCTGCCTAAAGTTGTACTTCACATTATTTCAAGCTAACAGTAAAATCAGAGTATACCAGGCCAAGCTTTTGTAGCTATAAAATCTAGGTATACTGCATACTTTTGCTTTTATTGTGACTTACTACCTTTTAAATCATTGGATGACAGGATGTACCACACACATTTCCCTGACTTCTCTTTCACTGATCCTGCATTAATGTCTTTTTTTGCCTTTCCATACCTGTCATAAGCCCGGGGGACACAAGAGAAGCACAGTCAGTGAAAACTGTCAGAGGAGGAGAAACTTGGAAAAATGAGACATTTGGCTGCACTCCAGCCACCGGCACCCTCTTGAGCATCACACTTGAGCTGCAGCTGGAAAGAATCCAAAGGCACCTACAAGCATGGTGCCAGATTCCCAGGCACTTAGCTGGGCCTGATGTTGCAGACCTGGTCATGTTTGAGCCTATCAGAAAATCTTTGAAGCAGAATCATGTCTTTGGAGTGCTTTTAGTTTTGAAAGCTGTCAGCCATCTCTTTCGATGTGGAGAAAAGAAACAGTAGAAGGTTGCAGGTAAATGTGAATTTTGGCACAGATTAGTTTACCTCCTCTTAGCTTTTAGCTGGATATAAGCCAAGCTTTGCCTTTTTTTCTCCTGTTTTTCTAGAATATCAGCAGGTTCCTTTTGAATTTCTATATGTTCTCCCTGGATCTGAAATTTTAAGTTCTAAAAATGCATTTTTAAATTTCCTTATATGCACATACATTTGAAACTTCTATTCATGTTTGTCAGGAGAATATAAAAAAGCTTTCATGGTATTCAGAGCTAGCATTATTATGTGATTTTTTTTAGCTATTATTCTTTGCATAAGAATGTCAATTTACTGACTGTGTTTTGAAGAAATTATTACATATCCTGGGAAAAGGGACTGAAGTCAGATGTGAAAAGCATTGCAAGACGAGGGAGATGGTTTGATTGATTTCTTTGGAAACAGTTGCTCTGTAAATGAGACAAAAGGGTTCATCCAGGTAACTCATTTCCCGTCTATAGCAATACTGTTACAAGGCTTAACTCCAACAACTTTGAGAATTCTAGGTGAGCATTTTCTCAGGAAGTTATGAAGAGATATGAACATACGATTGTTATAAGGAATAAATTATTTACCTGTTTAGTAGTGAAAAGCTAAGTTGTCTAAAACTGCTATCTGCGTGCAACTCCTCTAATCTTTGTGTGTCTGTCCTTATGCTTCAGCCCAGGGTGAGCTGCTGAGTAGGACTTTGAGCCCTAGTGAGATAAGGGAGCTGGGAACTGCCCCTCTGGTGCCTGTGTCAGCTTCCAGACCTTAGAGGGGAGAGAGCAATCCTGACCAACTCACTGTAGGAGCCATAGCAGCAGAGAACCTCTGGCACAGGACTACGGTATGGTAGGAAGGACATAAGTGTTTTGTTATCTCTACTTACATAGTCACTTTTTCCCTCCAATAAAACACTACATTTACATTTAGTACAGGAGTAGGAGCTTCTTAAAGGAAGAATTTGGGTTTTTTGTCATGAAGCAAACAGTGGAGCTTCCTCCCTCCTTGTTGTTTAGAAAGTGTGGAAATTGCACAAGTACAGCTTTATGTTAACATGGCTGAATGCACATCCAGAAAGCTAAATTACTCCTGATTCAATGTTTTCTATGAAGAGTACTGAAGAAACTGCTCTTTACTAGAAGTATAGCTATGGGCTGACATGTGCTGTGAGTGAAATAGCTGTCAGTGACCCTAATGCCATGGGTGTGCTATCCAAAGGGAAGACAGATGGAAAAGTGACATATCACTAGAAGCAAAATAGAATTCCAGCTTGTTATCCTTTTAAAATGTGATTAAGCCAAGACTGTCAAGTCTGAGAGGAATCATAGGGAAAACACAGAGGGGGCACAGCCCTGCTTGATGGGGAAAGTATAATTTTGTCAGGTGGTCCTTTCCAGCAGAGACGGAAAGTTCTGAACACCGGCACACAGGAGGTCATTGCCCATACATATTTGTTTGCAGCTCTTCTGTGTGTCTGAAAGGGATAAAGGAGGCAAATTGGACTTCAGAACCTTAAAATACTGTCCTTAGATGTCCAGTTCTTGAATGTTCCTTTGTACTCCTATTTTTTTATGAAAAAATAAGATAGTATAACAGTAACACGATGGATAGGTACTCCATTTTCTTATGGTGTAATATTAGTGTTCTGAAACTTTTAGCAGGTGTTTCTAAATTGTAGCTGACAAAATTGCTAATACCTAAGCAGTTGCAATCCCAGGCCAGGTGTTTTTGCAAAGGGTGTTTCCAGCTACCTCAAATCTTGCTGATAAACAGAGCATAAAGTAACTTTTTTCTACTGATGTGTTACAGCTTTGTATTCCAAAACAGTCCATCTTCCTAAGATGGAGAGACAGAACGTGGCAGCTGCTGTTCATTATTCAATTAATTCTACATTTATTATTTTCTTACTTAGTTTTGAAGGCATGATGAATTATAAACAGTTCCAAAGATAGGTGCCCTTTTTCTAGGCTGATAATTCAATCTTTTGAATTAGTATTAATTAACTGAGGAGGAGGAGGCTATTACATGTATATTGACACATCTAAATTAGGTTCAGCTGTTCTTCTGTAAGCTCAGCTTTAGCATTTAAAATAGAGAATTTAGAGTAAATATTCATTATTTGAATTCCATCCTGTAAGTAACATGGAAGAGTACTTCTTGTTCTTAAACTGGTACATTCTTCTATAAACACGAAAACAGCACATATAGAAATTCTGAATAATTTAAAAGCCCACTCTGTAATGACTAACAGCCTCTTGCTGTAGGCAAGAATGCAAGGAGTTTATACTTTGCATTTTGCCCGGTGCTTCTGGAGAAGGAAATCAGTACATCCATAGTAATGACTTTTTTTTTTTATTATTATTATTTCCTAGAACAAACTGGACTTCAAGTGCCATAAAATTGCTATTATTAATTACAGATTTGCTATTATTAATTACTGATTTGCTTGCAATTTTTTGTAATGCATAAGAATATTACCGTAGGGGCAGCACTATGCTCCCTTACACAGCTGACACAAAACGGTATGCCACCTTCCAAAGCTCACCCATGTTCATCTGTCTCTTGGCTTCTCTACTTCCACTGAAAAAAATAAAAATAAATTTTAGGATTCTAAGTGCACTCAACATTTGCAAGATGCACTGCAACCTCTCAGTGTAAGCATCTTGTTCAGTAACCAATGAGGGAAGTTATCCTTTGTTAGGGGTTGTGCTCTGATCTCAGCCTTACACTCGCAATTGTTTGAACAGCAGATAGTTAAGAAGGAGTAACAGCCATTTAATGATTAAATTAGACAAATGCTAGTCCATGCAGCAAAGGCTGGTTAGCTGGAACTCACCAACCTGTACATAGATATTGCAGCTGCTCTAACAACTTGTACGTACATGCCCATTACTTAAATGCAAATAGGAATGTCTAGAAACCAAACAACCAAGTTATGTCATTCTTCACGTGCTTTAAGTTGGTTCTTTTACTTGCCTTCTATTTACTCAAAGGCTTTAATTAGCTTTTGTCCTGAAAAACTACAAGGTCATTAACATCCTGCAACTTCCTCCTGTAAGTTACAGCCTGATGTACAAAAGCTGAGATTCGCCCTCCCATAAAGGAGGGGCATTCTGCACTGAGAATACTTAGATTTTCTTCATCTCCAATCAACTTGAACTTCAGGTTTTGAAGCCAGATATGAACATGGAAAAACTGCTTCCAGCCTTCCTTTACAAAATATTTTACATTGGTACAGAGGGAAGTACTCAAACAGATAACCTTCCCCCTGGCAGTTACAGAAAACAACTTTTATAAGACTGCAGCATCACCATGCACTTCTCAGCACTTTTGTCTGACAATTTTTCCTACAATTTTGTGCAATCGTGACGTGATTTACTGCACAGTCTTATGAGTACTAAGTTCCTTGGAGTCTCTCCTCTGAAAAGGGCTGGAAGCGATAGCGAGGCCAGCAATTTCTTTACAATTCTGTTGAAAAAGAGTGTGTAACCACATCTCTCAAAATAAAATGGAAATTAAAAAGCAGAAGCTTATTGATAGTCAGCACTTCAGCCAAGAAACAGGTGCATGTGCAGCACATAAGGTGGGGCATGTTTGTATATAATATAGATAGTCAGTGCATACATAGTTATTGCTACAGAGCCACCTGACACTTCAGTTTGCCTCCCTCTTATAAAACACATCCCTAGAGCTTTCCTGACAAAGCCTGGTATCCTCTGAACTAGATGTTGGCAGTCCATCCCCAACCTCTTTTGTCTAGCAGACTTTCTTAGCCTCAGCTTCCCTCTTTGTTGTTTCCCAGATGGCCTGTGGGTTGGAACATGAATTCCTCCTTTTCAAGAAGAAAAACAAAGCAGTGAAACTCTGATGTTTACCAGTGCGTTCTCACTACTCCTCCAGAAGGACAAGCAAGTTTTCCCACAGTTGGCTGCAGACAGAAGGCCACTAGATTCAAACACACACAAAAGCTGTTCTCCCAGGGCAGTGAACTCTTAGCGATTTAAGCCTGACTTTGCAGCCCAGACATTCACAGCCTGATCCAGGCTGGTAGATAGAGTCCTGGAGACCAACAGCATTACCTGTTGGAAGGAGGGTCACTTGGCTTCACATGAGCTGCTGCAGAAGAACCACCCCCACAGTGGATCCATCTAGACTGTCTCCCAAAACACATTTGTAGTCTTCTGCATCTTCCTCCCTTCTGCAGATCCCTATTACAAGGTTTTGTGTAGGCAGATAGATTTAACAGGTGAGGCTGAGTACAATTAGTTCTCAACTTTCCCACCTGTGGCTAATAATAAAAATCAGACCAGGACACATGCAGAAGTGCCTACTCCAGTGCTATGGTGTGCCAATGTCCCTGTTATCCTGGCTCTGGCACTGACAGAAGTTCTGCAATAGGAGAAATGAAATAACAAAGCAGAGAGAGCGGTGCAGTGGGTTGCTCTTGGGAAGTTACTGCTTGCCATGGGGATTGCAGTAATGACGTGTAATGCTTTATTGCCAGCTTTTAGGTGCCTCACTTCTGAGATCATATTTCAAAGCCCACTAAACAAGGCCAGGAAGGAAATTTGTTTATGAAGAATAACTTGAAGCAGATTTCCACATTATTGGTTGCGTGGGCATATGCTGGTCAGCATGTTGTCATCTTAAAATCCAGTCTCCCGCGTCTTCATGTAACTGAGAAGTAAAAATTTTAACGTTTATAATGAGATAAATCACCTACTTCTAGTGTTTGTGTTTCAGCATTAGATTGCAGATCCATTGCTGTTCCATGAGGAAACATTAAGCAGACTGCAGAGGACTCGCAGCCCAGCAGCTAGGGGGACAAGGTCTTGTGTAAGGCGATTTGCCGCAGGTGGAGGCTCAGTCCGTGCTGTGGGTGTTGCTGTGCTGAGCGTGGGGTCCTGGGGGTGCGCTCAGTATTCTGCCACATTTTTGGTTGCATTTCTTTAGGTCCAAGGCTGGATTAGTGACATCTGTATTGACTTTATGGGGACATCAGTGAGTGATGGACAAAGGTAATTAATAATTCACGTTTACATTCTCAATTAACGGCACAGATTTAGTTCTCATCAACAGTTTGATGTAGGATGCCAAAAACATTATGGTACAAGTAATTTCCCAGCTGTCGATGAGTTATACTTCTGCAGTATGTGTTCCTTAAACAGTCAGAAAATAGGGAGTCCAGGTACTGTGCTCACTTAGGGGTGCTGCCTACGAATTGTGTGTGTTTCATTAGTGGCCAGGAAGAGCAGATTTGTGTCTGGAGCCTCTGTGTGCTTGTTTGCTTAACCTGTTCAGTAATTCTTACAAGAAAATGGTACTTCTCCGTTTTTTTTTTACAGGGTGCCTGCCCTTTCTCTTGCAGACACCATGCCTGTGTGGTTTCAGTTTGGTGCCATCAGATGGCACTCCAGCTTCGCTTTGCTTTTCTCTCCCCCTGCTGCTGTCTCCAGAGGGCACCGCCACTGAACAAAAGAATCACGTTCTGCTTTTACTCCATTTCAGGGAGAAAATGCAATTAGAAAACACTTCATAAAAAAACAGATAACTATTTGTAGACGCAATTTGAAGCCACCCCCTCAGCCACAAACAGTAGCTAACAAAGTCGTCGCTGCAGCGTACAGAACCGTGAGGATGTGACAGCATATTGTGCAGCGCTAAACGAAGAGCGTACGAAATGGCAATCCTGAGGGAGGCACTTTCTGGCTGCTTCGTAGTTTCGCAGCTTTTCGAGGAGGGTCCTCATTCTAACATCTCTTAACACAGATTTGGCACTGTTAATCTGCAGTTTGCTTTGGTTGCAGTTGGCATGGTGACAACGTGCAGCCCCAGTGTCCATTCGGGCACAAACTGCTTTTGGTGCTGCTTTCATGGGTTAGATACAAACAAATCAGAGCTGATGTAGATTAAATCCTTTTATTAACTTTCTGTTACCTGACCAATAAGGACAGAAAATCTGTGACAGCATTTAATTAAAACTTACATAGGAGACATTCTGTTGAAAGGGACATTCTGTCTACAACTCTTGCTTGAGGTGCCCATGCAGTGTGAGTGCACAGATGTGGGGAAGGCAGAGGGGCTGTGTGAAGATCACACCCCAGGCAAATGCTGATACAATAAATCCCAAAAGTCAGAATATTTTATAAATGAAATAGGCGATAGCAGGTGTTTTTTTCAGCAGGTTGTTACAGGGCTTTTGCTCTCTTTTTGAAGACAGCAGGATTTTTCTGCTATAGTGTCAGGTTTGGCATCAGGAAGGGCCTTGCAAGCATTGCTGCTATCCATGGAGATGGAGATGGCAGTGCTTGGCAGCAGGAGCTGTGGCACGCTGCGTTGGGAAGGGCTTGGACCAAGCCCGCTGACCCCCTCCTAGCTCAGAAATTGTGTGCGCTGAAGCCCTGGTTTAGATCTCCATGTGGCCTGGCTTTATCTGAAATAATTTCTGCACTTTAGGGAGTGAGGCATTTCCACAAAGCATTTCTCCTCCAGTTCCCTCTCCCGCTCCTCCCTCTCTATTCAGCGCCGGTGACAGCAGAGATGTTTCCACGACAACAATCCATGCTGTTGCCTCAGGTGACAAACTAACTTCAACAAGTAATCACTGAAAATAGCTTCAAACAATTAATTAGGTAATGGAAATGTTATTTTAATAGGGCCTGGGTGCTTTGAAAGTCTGCTTGAACAGATTGAGTTCTGATCAAGAATCTGTCTGGAATCAAAGCTAAAACTACAGCCAAAGGTCAGGATGGATATCGCTGTCTGAATCGTCTAATAGCCTCCATTTTTCAAAAAAAACAAGTTCAAAATATTCAGTCAAAATCCAGATTGTTCCTTGAGGATGCTATGCAAAGCATTTTCAGTTCATTTTGCTGCTAAATTGTGTTCTAAGCACACACTGACAAGAAATATGTTTAAGGAATTCACTAACTTTTTCACAGCCACCAAATCCAGTTACGGCCTCAGCACCGCCTGCGTGCCCCTGTGCCAGTGTGAGAGACAGAGGATGATCCCAGCAAATGGTTTTGCGATAAATGGATTTTTCAGTCTTCTCCTTACAGAAGATGCTTTCCTAGAGTTATAAAGGGATGATTCATAAATCTCTCCCAGTGCAGCTTCCACTAACAGTTCAATTGATCTTTAATCGTTGTTTAAAAAGTGGGTCTCCGTGGGAGGGTGTCAGTCCTGCACCCTGGAGTTCCTCTAGCCCAGGGCACACCTTCTGTCTGGCAGCTTAGAGCGCAAATAAATGCACTGAGTCCACGCATCTGCTGTGCCTGTATCTCAGTTCTCATCCTGCAGCCGTCCTCTTTGGGACTGGAAGTTGTCCTGGCAGAATTTCTTCTTTGCTTTAATTTTGCTTCATTACGTTAAGTTTCTCCAAAACAGTGCACCCGTGAGACAAGAGTAGGATCGAGAGGAGGTGCCACCTTTCTCAGTGCCGTGGAAGCCAACCAGTGCCTGCCCTCACAGTGCCAGGTGCTCTCCAACATGCTTCCAGCACTGGCTGTGGAGAGCGGTTCTGGGACACAACCTGCCCTTCTGGGCAGAAACTTACGGTCTGTAGGTGGCGAACTCTGCACTGCTCGTACTGTTTTTCTCAGGCCGCTGCCTTTCGAGGAGCTAGGCATGGCCCTTTGTTCCCAAAAAAGAAAGATGCCCTCACTTAGGAGCACGCTGGGTTCACCTCACTGTTGCAGTATATCCCTACACAGCAAGGGTCAGGTTGTGCAGAGTAATGAAGGTGTAATGTAATGTGCACTTAAAGCTGGAAGGAATTATTTGACAAGAAGTTTTTGAGGCAGAAAATGGTGGTTTATCTAAATGAAGCTCTGCAGAAGCCCTGTTGCTTTTCTCATAACTTTATCAGGTCAAGAATGAAACTCAGCACGTTGCAGGCCTGGTCAGCGAAGCTGCCACCAGCTGCTGCCAGCAGCGTGCACGTGCCACAGAGGTGAGCTCTGGTCTGTGGTCTGGCCCAGGCAACATAGAGACAGAGAACTGAGGGAAAGGCGTCTGTAAATGGAGGCTGACAATTATTGCCATCTCCAAGCTGTGCAAAGCAGGCAGCAGATGCATCACATCATCTCATGGAGGTTGACCACTGCTCTGTTTCACTCTGGGTTTTTATTGTGGGAGCTCGCTATTCCCTCTTGGCATCTTGAAGATCTTGCTTTGGGTCCTAACAGCCAACACACAAAACCTGGGGGTTTCTCTGCAAAGAGAAGCCCTTCGTGCACCTCACCTCCTGCAGGAGGCCCAGTGTGCAGCCATGGGCCGTGCTGCTGCCCGGCCCCTCTGTGCTGAAGGGCAACGGCTCAGGGCCACTTTGTCCCTCCGGCTGCGGTGCTGGGCTGTACACGCTTGTAGTGGAGCTTTCAGCTGAAAACTTAAACAGCTAAACTGGTTTCTTAATGCCTTGGTGGTTGCTAAGATACAATCTCTCAGATTCTGTAAATCTTCCACTTGAAATACACCGTGTTGGCAAAGGGCCTTTCCCTCTGTGACAGCGGCCAAACTGGGGAGAGGACGGCACCCACCGCCATGCCGATGGCAGGGGCTCCTGCTGCCTGCAGGTGGGACCCGGCGTGGCTTCCGTGGCTGCTGGCCACTGTGTGGTCCCAGTTTTGGTGGAGTCAGGATTTGGGGCTGGCTGGCCAGGGCAGGCCTTCCCTGGGGACAAGGTGTGCAAGCAGGCACTGCCTGCAGCCCCACAAAGCAATGGGGAGATGTCAGCTTTAACGGGAGCACTGCGCTCCTGGAAGTTCATCACTGATATTGCAGTAATGGCTCAGAGGAGCCATTTTAAGGAGGAGCCTGGCTGAGCCCTGCTTGTTCAAAAATGTGTGGAGGAAGGCAGTGTAAAATAGCACAGCTCTCTGCGCTAAAGTGAGTCTTTAGCTGTTAAGGCTGCAGAGGGTATTTTAATACTGTTGACACAGTGCAATTGATGCAGCAACATCTATCTGGGTTTGCAGAAGCCTGGATCAATAGCTGTGAGAAATGGAGACTGCAGCTGCTCATCTCGGAGAGGTGTTACAGAGATGTCAGAGGGCGATAGTGGAAATGGCACCGGTCTCCTCCCCACCTCTTCCATGAGACGACCATGAGACGACGTGCATAGATTTACTGGGAGCAGTCCCCCGTGTCACAGGCAGCTCCCAGTGCCGCTGTTGCTCGTATCTGAGCAACCTCTGCTCCCCTCTGCATCTCCCCACCAACCTGGGGAGCATGGCTAATGGTTCAGGCCTTGCCAAGGAAAAACGAAACAGATGCAGCCTGCCAGGGCTGGAGTATTGGCCCAAATTCAACAGCCTGACACCGCAATTCCAGTTTGCATTATTTTTCACCTATGGTGAGCTTTCCCCAGGAAAAATTCCCATTGGACAAATTTCCCATTGGACAAATGATGATGCCGTTAGCGCACGTAAGGTAGTCACAGGGCTTCATTTTTCTGGAGTTGTCAAGCTAAGGGCTCTTTTCCTGGGGCACTGTCAGCTCCCCACCAACTGAGCAGTTCGGTCCTGTATTTACATTAGCATCTGCCTGGGGAATCTGGGCTGTCTTGGCTCAGCACGCCCGTGCCATCGGGCTAGCTTCAAACACGGAGTGGCTGTCCAGAAAGCACCCCGCGTCCTTCAGCAGCCACTGCTGCAGGTGTGATCCATTTTAGCACCTGTATTTTAAAAAGAATCTGTACAGTCACTGTGAAAATTAAAATAATTGCTTAATGAACTTGTTGGTTTAAGCGTCTTGTCCTACTCGCTGACTGTCTCTGGTAGGACAGGTGCTGCTGGGTGAGCTGCACTCGGGGAGGCTTTGCTAGCTGAGTGTGCTCTGCCCGGTGCTTTGCACAAAACGTGCAGCAGCCCAGGCACAGCTTGTGGGCTCAGTCAGGGAGTTGTGCTCACTTTCATGAGAGTGAAAGCTTGATCCCGGTCCAACTTCAGTGAGAATTTTTAAAAAAGAAAATCACTGCTAATAAAAGCTTTCACTCTCAAAGCAAACCTTCCCTGGATGTGTGTCAAACTGCCCTGTGCTGGACAGCCAGGCTGCTTCGTGGCTTCACGAATCCAAAGAACCATACCCTGTTCCAAAGTTCTTATAACATTAGGGCCCATTTTTTGAATCTTTTTCCCTTCCAGGAATCCTGTTGTCTCTTGAGGTTCTACCACCTGGGAAAGATAAGTGAATTCATGCTCTCATTTTAGACTTAATGCAACTGAAAAGACAGCAAATGGAAAGGATTGCTATTGGGAGTGGGAGCAAATTGATGGTATTAACGTTACTGAAAACAATCCTTATACTCGCCCTCTTGTCAAGGGTTACTGACCACAACCTTGGAAGGGCCCAGAGGAGATAGCTCTGAAAGCAAGGTGACGTTCCGGCTGCAAACACACGCAAGTGGCTCGTATCAGCACTCCCCACCCCGTTCCACAAAGGGTTACATTGCTGTGTGCTGCTGCTAAGGAGCCTTTTGTGAGAGTTTCAAGAGCAGATGAGTTGGCCATCTGGATCCTGCTTGTGCTAGGCATTTAGGGATGAAAAGGGAAACTGCAAAGGTAAATAGCGAATTGCTTGATGTATCGGTTTTCAGCTGAGAGTTCTCTCTTCAGTGCCTAGTCATATTTGTCCACCTAAATGAGTGGGATTGACTGGGTCTTCCCAAGAAGAGGAGGGGGGGAAGGAATTAGCATGTAAGCTCTGGGGAGGCTGTGCAAGCATACACAGCTGAGGCAAAGGCATTCTGGTCTGTGTCCAGCAAAAGGGCTGCCTCAGCCCCTCAGGGTGTTGCTCACAAGTGCTGAGGTGCAGGAGCCATCCCAAGCCATGGGCTCTGTGTGGAACACGCAGCAGGGTTGGCAGGCTGGGATCCTGAAGAAAAGCCCAAGGTCAGGGCAAGCATGGGATGCTCAGGCAGTGGTTTGGACTGGGAAGCAAAGCCCTTCCCAGCCTTAAGTGTGTGTGCCAAACCAGCTGGTGCGGGTTTGGTTGGTTGTGCGGGTTTTTTCCCCACCCCCTGGCCAGTAGTGATACGGCTGCCATTTTACCTTCTGGTTTCTGTGCTCCTTCATATTGTGAATCTCTTATTCCCACTGTAGGAAACTAAGACTCAGATCTCTTAAAGGCATAACATAATTTAACTTGGGCTGTGAGCAAAGGAATAAGCTGGTCCGAGGTGGGAAGGGAAAGCACCTCTCCAGCCGCGCTGTGCACGCGCTGGTCATGGCGCCCAGCCAGCGTCAGCCCCCACCTCCGCTGCCCCGCCGCAGCACAGCACCTCACAGCCACCTCCCTGTCCCTGGGGCTCCTCCGGCCTTGTACAGGGAGCCCGACACCTCTCTCATGTCCAGCTTAAAAATGAGCTGTGCCTCGAAGTCATCTACTTATGCCTTTTTTGTTGTAGTTTTATTGAAAAAGCTGGTATTAACATATTTATATTTTTATTCAACAACAGTTAGCTAATTTGTGCAACACAAAGAATGCAGCCATGAACAACAGCTTTCAAAACAATCAGATTTACCAACTTTACCATCACTTACTCTACACCACCGAAAGCTCAAACTAAAAAGAGAAAGAAAGTTGGAAACGTTCACAATGACGATGTAACTTTCCGTACATTCAAGAAGACCAGGAAACAGCTGTCGTAGCGAAGTCAAAGATGGGAACGGAACGCTGGTCTTCAAAAGAGTTCTGTGTGTTTATTTCCTCCGTAATCACTTCACGTTATTTTGGTTGGGTATTTCATTAGTTTTATAAAGCTCCAAAGATATATTTATTTATTTAATTTTAACACGATCTTTTTGGTACCCAGAGCTGTGACAGAGTTAAGGTACTTCAAATTAAAGAAAAAAAAAAAACTGGTATTAAGATCTGCTTTATAATAAGTTATCTATAGGCTCTTACTTGAGAATGTTAAAAGCTAAATATATGTTTTACAGTACTTCTAGCTGTAAATGCCAGTGTGAGTTCACCGCAGTTTTTCTGAGCTGCAACGGTTAATGAGGAGGCCAAAAGTCAAAGAAATTGAATGACACCCTTGAAGCAGTAGTTTGGCATTAGCAACTTTTCTATACAATTTACCACATTCTTAAACCTTTTTACAAGGAAAAAAAAAAAGCAATTTTGTTAAATTTCATTAGAATAAATATGTACATATACTGTCCATGCCTGCTCGAGCATACAGTACTTTATAAACAAACATTCCTCATTCCCTTTAAAATTAGCCTACACGTTTCATACCGTGTGTGGTTAGTATGGCTGGAAACCGATGCGCGTGCGTTTGTGCTTCTGCACACAAAATATACAGCATTGATGTAGAAAACGTCAGACGTACAGGTTTCACGTGGCGTGTTAAGATGTCATATAAAAGAGCTGTAGACTTTTTCAGTTCTCCTAAGGAGATTTTCACCCACCCTTTTCCCCAAACCAAAATATAAAAGCATGCAGATCCCTTTATCGGTACATTCTCCACTTACCAAAGAAGTCAGTGCATAATGGCTTAAAGAATTTTATTTTTTTTTTTCTGAGGAGTTTTACTCTGGGCAGACTAACTGATCATCTCAGTTGTGCTCTCGTGTTCATGACTTGAGAAGAAATCCTTGGGATGTCACTTTTTCTGCCAGAGCTGTTAGGGAGGCAGACAGAATTGTCTTCTCCTGGGTGGAGAGGACTTCCTACCACTACACTGCTCCCAAATACGCTTCCCAAATGGAGCACACCATCCCATGCACTTTTATTTGCCATTTGCATCCTGCTCATCTGAAAGCAGAGGCAGATCTCTGCTAGAGCCAGATCTCACAGAAATGTATTTACGTGGAAGGTCTGGATTGGTTTGGAGCTTGCATTTCCTCTTCCTCCAGGAATAGCTATGTCACCCAGCAGTGGGCTCACTTAAAAACTTCAGAACTCGCTGAGCAATGCTGCCTCGCACAGTACCATTCCCCTTACAGCTACAGATACTGTGGCACTGCCTGCGTTCCCCAGATGCCAGGATGAACATAATTGTTCTGTGCTCAGCAAACAAGGGATTTTCTGAAGTACCCAGCAGAGACGTAACTTTGCTTTCACTGAAGTCGATGTCTGCCTTTGAGGATGGCGTTTTTAGCCCAGGCTTCCAGAGCTCCCAGCCCCGGGCAGCAGTGCAGGTGTGTGTACCAGCTGGGCTGGGTCTGCAGCCAGCCCCTGTGCGGTGGCAATGCCACGTTTGTACATAGCCCTGCACCTGGTGAAGACACTAATTATTGTTTTAAACAGAGCAAAGAGACTGATGGAGAACAAACCTCCTAAAACAAGCTGGCTGAGTGCCTCTAGCAGTCTGCCCCTCACAGAGCTGGTAACGTGAACAAATAACGAAAGGCTGTCGTAAAGAAGGGAAGGGGACAGGTGAGGCAGGGCAGCTGCTCACCAGCAGGGATCTGCGAGGCCCTCCCAAGCGCCCCGCGGTCTAAGGGGATGCAGCTACTCATTCATTCACTCACAGACAGGCTCGGCTTCGCTGAAAGACAGAAAAATGTTACTGAAAAAAAAATAATCAAGAGATTAAAGCAAAAAGCTCTAACAATGTGGTAAATGCTGAGGACTGCAAAAGCAGGCAGTGCACCAGAACGACGCGGTCCTGTGAACCACTGAGACCCTGGAAAGCACTGACAGGAGCTGAGGAGTGCCAGCCCTCCTCAGGAACGCTCCCCAGATGCAGAATTGCCCGTGGGCTTAAAGGAACCAACACAGACCACAGGACTGAATTTGCAGTCGTGCCTTTTACTCATACAGTTGCAGTGATGGAGAATAGGTGGCTTGCCACCAGAAATGATACAGGCTGAGGGATGAAAGGATGCAACCTACAGATCCCACCACAGAAGCCCCAATTTTTGTGAAGATCACATCCTTCTACAACTCTCAAGAGGCTGGTTTGTAGATACAGAGGGATATTGATAAACCTAGTGCATTTCTGAGTTCACTTTATCCTGAAATATGTACAGATTGTTTGTCGCTGCTATAGCAATGATGTTCTCGGTTGGGTGCCACGCTGTGTGCAAGATCTTCTTCGTAAAGTCCAAACTGTCAACACTGATGTCATCTTTCCTCCGTTTGCCACCGACGCAGACTCTGCGGGGCTTGAGAATAGCTCGTGGCTTGCTGCTCTCGCGGGATGCCTCCAGGGTGACATCCCGCTTGGTGTTCCGGTCAAACATTCGAAAAAAGTTGTTATACGCACCTGTCATGATGACACTGGAGAGAGAGAGGGGGGAAAAAACAAGGACGTAATTAAAGAGCAGCTTGTGGGACATCTGCTAACATGAGTTCATCGAGACGTTAGGATGTCTTCTGGTTTCAGCTGGGAAAGAATACAAACCACGGGATTGTCCCCCAGTTTTCTCCTTACCAACATCTTCCCTGTCCCTATGAAGTACTCACGAAATGTACAGGTTCCCCAAAGGAGGTGTCCTCCAGCACTCACACAGAAGTCACAAGTCGTGACACCATGAGGCTGCCTTCAGGCTGACTTCACAGGGCAACAAAGTGACACGTTTCAGTGCGTTCTTTCCCAGAGCCCTCCCTCTTCTGGCAGCTGAGATTACCGTGACTTTAACAGAACAGTCTTTAACAAAAAAAGGAACGCGTTTGCACAAGAGCATTTCTTTTCAGAGCAAACCCTTTTCCTCTCTGAAGCCACAGACCCGTTGGCAGCTCTAGGCACTATGACTGTTTATATCTAACATACTTCTTAGAACTAAACATATTGGTCAATAGGATTCTTTTGTCTCTAGCATAAAGTTTGAAGGAAGCTTCAAGTCAGGACGTATTCCCGGGTCTGGGAGGAAGGGACAAAAGCCGTGCCTCGCGCTGTAGAGGGATTCCCCCGTTAATCAGCTTGGAATAATGGATGCAGTTGCTTCGTTCCCCCATTCCCTGGGGGGAGATACTTGTCACGAGCTTTAATGAATTCAGGATTTCATCCATGGCCCTCGGGATTGGCACGATCACAGACTTTAGAACCCTGCTCGAGAGCTCCTCCCCTGCAGACTTCTCCCCTGTCCAATCCTGGGCTGCGCTCCGCTCACATTTCCCATCTCAGCCTCAACCACGGTGACTTTCTGCACCTCCATTCTGGAAGGAACTGCCCCTGACCTGCCACATCTTCATGGGAGGGGCTGCACACTGAGTCCTAAGGAAGCTGTGGGCAACCTGTCAGCATTTGCCTTTCTAGCCCAGTCCAGCTGAGCACCGTGCTGGCGGGCTGCTGGGAGCAGGCACCCACCCACGGGCAGTGGCGGTGGCAGTGGGGCTGCCCGCAGCGCGTCCCCCACCCGCACAGCCCCGCGCTGCGCTGATTAAGCTGCACGTGAGCAGTCTCACAGGCTTAAAAAAACCCCGTCCGTGTGACAGCTTGATAGAACGTATCCCAGAAGCTGCAGAAAGCCTATTGATCAAGATTAGTGCCCATTTCAGAAACTGAATCAACAGCAGTAAATCTAACGTTCCGCTCCTTCCAAATGGCCGTGTCCTGGCACTAGGGCTCCATGCCTATCCACAACAGGAAAAAGCAGCGGGGATTGCATACCCCAGCACCGACATACACACACCATTCGTGATGCTGACGGCCCAGCACACCCTGGGGGGGTGGAGTTGGGCTTTTTTTTTTTTGACACCTCTGGCAAAATTTTGGAGCAGGGTCACGCTGCAGGGCCCCACGTGCCCGCAGAGCTGCGGGGCGGGGGAGTGTCCGTGCCCCCAGCAAACGGCACCGGCAGCAGCTGCAGGCAGAGCCCGCTGGGGAGCAGCTCTCGTGCAGGCAGGGTACCAAGGCACCAACCGTGCAGAAAAGTGCTTGTCAGAAGTCTGTTTTTAGGTTTTGCTTGCAGTAAAGCTGCTGCTTTTACAGCCCATTTGCTTTTTAATTTCTTCAGCTCACATATTTTTAAAAGTCTGTTTCCTCTGGTTGGATTTATTGCAGGGTTTTTTTTAACATATGTAGATGACTACTTCTCATGCTGGCCCTGTTTTTCTGTATTTTAATGGCTCAGTAAAAAATAGCATTATGGAAATGAGAAAGTGCCCATTCTTGCTCAAGGTCACAAGCCCAGATGGATTATAACCTTACCTGCTGCTTAAAATAGCAATAAAAGAGAGCAAGAACTTGATATAACCCCACAATTTATCCTTGTTCAGCAAAATATACTATACAATGATGGAATGTGTGCGGTAAGGAGGATTTATATATACATAGATCTGCATGTATAGAAATGGGAGCTGAATACTGGAACCTCTGGCTGCTAGCCCTGCACTGTGGTGCTACCCTGAGCGCCTGCCCCATGCCCCCCAAAGCTGGTCCAACTCCCCTGCAATGAACAGGGACAGTACAGTTAGATCCGGGTGCTCAGAGCCCCGTCCAGCCTGACCTTGAGTGTCTCCAGGGCTGGCATCTACCACCTCTCTGGGCAACCTGTTCCAGTTTTGTGAATCTCTGCAGAGAAGCCCCACAAGGCACCCAGCATGGAAGGGGCCATTTCCTTCGCCTGAAACCATCTCCCCAGTTACATTGAGCCCCTACATTGGCAAGATTTCAACACCATGTCTACCAGAGCACACCTGCAGCCTGCTGGGAATAACACGTGAAGCCCAACAGATCTTTTTGTGACAGTCATGAGAAAAAAGGGTTGGTCCCACGTAAACTCTTCAAAACATTTTTCATGGGAATGAAAAATGAGATGTATTGTGACAAAGGGCAAGGAGGAGGTGCAGCTGCAGACAGGTCTCCTTTCGCTGCTGGCCTGCTCTGTTCGAGCACAGCGTGGGCTGCTGGCACCCTGGGGAGCTGTGCTTCGTTCTGTGCTGAGTGAAGCTACAGGCTCCTGGAGAAGGAGCTTCTTTGTGCTCCCTGGGATATATGCTGGTGGAAGGCTGGAGGCTCAGGGCTGTGGCACTCTGGTGCAGCTGGTGGGGTTAAGACTGGAAATAAGTAAGAGGGTATTCCCCAGGCCTCCCAAGACAACACGAGACATGCCAAGCCCCGGTAACAAGTTGACATCCCCGAGCAGGGAGCGCGCTGCCCGTGGCAGCAGGCAGTTAGCATCCCGTGCCCTGGGACCTGCCAGTTCCGCCTGATGGGAGCGAAGGCCGACGGGTGTTCCCTGGGCTGACTGACAGTTCGGTAGCAAGAAGCTGACTGAAGAGTTGTGTGTGCCTTCATTCATCTGCTTACAGCACAGCACTGACCATGATGGCATTCGGAAGCCTCCCTGGAAGGGTTCTCATACACCCATTCATCTGAAATCTTAAAAACCAGAACAGGGATTCAGGTGTTCATTAGCTACCATGTAGAATATACAACGCTATTCTTTTCTTGTATGACTTCTGTAGCTCACTAACAGCTCCATAAGCACTAATTTTTGTGGTAAAACTGAAATACAGAATGGCTATGGCTGGCAGTAGGACAAAAAGTGTCTTGTCACTGAAAGCCTTGACACTGGAAGTGATGGAAGAACTGAACGCGAGTGGTGGACACAGCAGAGCTCACATACTCTCCATACTCACGTAATGATGTATATATAATAAAGATGGCATGATGTTAATGTAATATACTCAACCACAGATAATATGTGCTCATCTGCCTGAATTACTGTAAGACCGCTGCCTGACTTCCTCCCTGACCACTGCTCCTGCCCAAGTGCCTGGTGATTAATGTGCCCTTCAGCAAATGAGATAGGGTCTGTCTGATCGCATTAGTTCCTGTTCATTGGAGTAACTGAGCATCAATCACGTTCTAATCAGAGCTCCCGGACATTGATTTTTTTTGTAAACAGCCTCACCATCAGGTTCTATCATTGCCTAAATTAACTCCTTAATAATGACAAAATTAATAAAACGTACTTTACCCTAAATAACAAGCATGCTTTCATTTCTAACAGTACAACCTTTTCACTTTACATTGTCATTGGAGCTTTACTGGCTGCAAAAAATAAAAATAACATGTTCAAATACCATGTTTAGAACTGCAATTATTACTGCTGTGTATACGAATTAATGTTATAGCCATTATATTACAGCATCTCTTAGGAGTACCACTGTTAAGAGGCATCGCTTACCCTTAGCAGTAGGACTTTTTAAAAAGCACATACTGAAAGGACTGCATTAAGTGACTTCACTATTCAAATGAACTGTTCTTTAGGAGCTACTGGTACCCAAACATAACGAAAATTATGGTCCACCAAAACCAAAATAATCTTGTAGTGTGTGCCAGAGCAATAAGATACTTGTCGTGCACAGAAGTGAGAAGCTCAGAAGAGTGAACATGAATTTCCTCACCTCAGAAGATGAACATCAGTGCTGGTATATTTGACTCTTAAAAAGAAACAACTAAATTAGAGCGGACCCTTATCTTTTGTCAAATGTTGCCAGCTACTCTACTGAACAGTTTCTTACAATCAGGAGCAGAGTATTGTGCTTAGTGACAGATCTGGTAATGGCGCAAGGCTAACAACCCCCCGACGTTCGGGCAGTACAACAAATTAAGCCCTCACTGTGCAAGGCTCCCACTTAATAATTACTCACTGCACTGATCTTTCTGATCTGCCAGGTAGGAGCTAAAATATTACACTCATTTTAAATCCTGCTATGGAATAAAACTTGTGTTATTACCAGGCAGCTATCCAGACAGTGGTCTCACTTCACTGGCGTGGATGGCGGCACTTCCTGTGACTGGGGGAGAAGCACTCTGGGCCTGTGAACCCGTGGCTGCCATCCGGCACAGTGCACTGGGAATTCCCACTGAGGATAAGCAAGATGGTCTGAAAGGACCAAAAAAGGACTAAAATCTCTTGAATGTTTGTTCATGTTTCAAAATATCTGAATGATTTGAGTGGTTCTTCAGTGCCAGGTTTAGGCAGGAACCGGCACAGAAAGGCTTTTGCTTTGGTATTTCCAGCACGATCAAACTGTGAAGTAGGTTCCAAGAAGGACGAAGCAGTACTCAGAGCCTCCTGAGACAACCCATCTACTCACACATGAGTTTGGGAGGTTCGGAGAAGAGCCTCAAAACCTGCATTTTCCCCTAAAATTTTTGGGGTCATTTCCACAACTGCTGGTTCCCAAGCTGCAGCCATAATCTAGGAAGCATTTTGCCCAGGGTGGTCCACCTGCATCATTTTTAACAGCCAGCAGTTTGTACCATGGAGTATACTGAACACTGAGTTAGTCCTTGTGAGAAAATCCATTACAGAGGCATGCATGAGAGAGAACAGCAGTGTACAGTTTCGTATAGATACAAGATCAATGTTACATTTCTTAGTAAAGTGATAATCTCTGCACTGGGCAGGAGCAGGAGCTAAGCAAAGGAAAGAATCCCAAACAAAAGACGCACCTTGCAGAGCACAAGGTAGTAATTCAGCTGTGGTTGTGGAACACAGGGCTGGAGGGGGCCTTGCTCTGCCCTGCCAAGTGCAGTCACACAGCATTTTAACCAACATCTCATGTAACTGCTTTCACAGATTTCCTAGTTGCCATCCCCAAAGCAGCTGGGCTTTTTACATCTCCATTACTTGGGACTGGACTGCTCCACGCTGTCACTGCTCCAACAGGTAAGAAGTATCTCTAATTTCCAGGCTATTACCATCTGTCATCACTTGATACCTTCTATTTCCTCTTCTGCTATTACCATTAGCACTTAGATTAGCTAGATCCTCTTCCTCCCTGTATATGCCTCCGTGATGTATTAGTAGAACTGAGTACAACCTTGGCTCCTCTTTCGCTTTGCTGATCAAAACCAACCTCTCGCCCTCTCCTCTCTCCAGAGCAGCTGTCCATTTGCCTGATCAGCTCATCTCTCTTGAAGATGAGGGATGAGAAAGGTCTTCGAGTAAGACCCTGGCATGATGTCAGCACTGCTCCTCTCTGCAGGACACCCCAGTCCAGCCCACACAAGGGCTGAATTTGCCTTTTTCCCAGCTGCTCCACACTCTGTCTCAAAGTCCTGGCCCAGTCTGAGTGGGCAGGCCTGCTCCCTGTGCCATGACACAGACTGCTTTTCCCCAGCGCAAGGCTAAGCGAGCTGAAGGCACAGCTCCAGGCTCTCTGTGTGTGCCAGACCCATCAGCAGCACTCACTTTTTGGCTCCCAGCTCTGCTGAGCCAGGAGTCACTGTGTGCCATCCAAGCCTGGCTCGTGCCCTCTCACGTGCATTCTGTAGTCTGCTAATCCCTTCCACGGTCACCTGGTGTACGAATGTCCCTGTGAGTTGTTTCTAACTGGTAAGATGAAGGTTTATGGTTTCTCACAGCTAAAATCCTCACCTTGCGTTATACTCCTGGATTTCATCCTCTTTTATTATCATGGTCCTCTAGGCTGCTCGGTTCCTACAGTGCAATATTCCTACTGCCCAAAGCACAACCACTATTTGCTAGCATTAGGGCATTGCCAAATGTTGTCCTCCCTCTCTCTTTCTCACTTGTGACAGTATCTCTTGCAAAAACGTTTAACAAGATGCTGTGATCAAGACAGAAGCAGGAACCTCTCCTCAAGCGCATAAAGCATGGGAGTGCCCAAGGTGTAGGCATCAGAAAACTCAGTGGGAAGGTGGCAGCAGTTTGCAGAGAATCAGCGTGTATCTGTGCCTGCCTGTCCTCTCTCCCCACCCCATTTCCAGTAAATGAACTGAATTTTGGAAGTAGCTACTGTAAATACAGGATCACACAAGCTTCCTTAGTGCACTGGTGAGGCTGTATACATTGCCAGCATTCTTTTTAATTGTTGCAGCCTACCTGTATTTGGCAAAAACAGACTGAATTTGAAGATGTTTCCCCTAAGGCATGAGCCAAGATGAACAATGTATACATATCATGTCCAGGGAGGTTGGAGACACAGCCGCACCGCTATCCACGCACCTTTCATCAGCCTGAACACCAATGCACAGAAAACAACCTTTCATAACACCTTACTTTCGGATTGGTCCCCATCACACGGGAGCTCTTTCACTAAATGGAGGCAATGATGGACATAAGGATGGATTACCTGTCTGATCCATTCCATGCACATTCAAACTTGTCAAAGATGCAGTCATTTTCGTAGAGGGAACACAACTTGCTCCTAAGGTAATCATGGACCTGTTTTGTAGAAAACAACAGCTGTTATTCATGAAACAAAGCAAAAAAAAAANGTATCCCCACATTCACTTGAAAATATGCCATACAGATTGGTAACTTTGCAGAAGATACTGTGTTTAAAGAAGCTCTCCATGCCTACCACAACCCATTAACCAGGTGTGCAGAATTATTGCTGCAGGAAGGCATGAAGCACACCTCCCTCAGCAGGCTGCAGACCACCATCCTCAGCACACTTGTTTCTTGCTTGGGTGATTTTCTCAATGCCAGTTTAATTCCCAAAGATGTTTCACCACCTGATACCCTAGATGTGCTAATTAACGTGCAAGAAATCTAATTTAAATTGTAACAAAAATGTCACATTCCAAGATAAGTGGATTATCACTTCTTGTGGCAGAAAGAACCTGGCTCTATTAAAAGAACCTGTCATGTATGGTAATACATATATTTTTCCAAGGTATTTCGGGAGCAAAATACAGTGCAAGGTTGCAGTTGCATAGGTTGTAAATTAGAACACTAGTTTAGCCCAAAGATATTTCCTCTTTGGCTGAGACTTAAAAACAGCATTGTACATTCTCACATACATGAAAAGTGAGATTAACCAGGAGAAGACCTCTCCTCTGGGCTATATCATAAAGAGACAGATCTCATGCAAACTGTTTCAGCCCCTTCCTGAATTTGATTAGTTTTCCTTCTGGATGATTGGTTTCATTTTGCATGGAAATAACGAGCAAGAGAGTCCCTGCCTAGGTGAATTTGCTAATGCACTTTCACTCCTGGCGCTTTCTTCTAGCTGTTGCAGAAACTGTGCAACAAAACTGTGCGGAGAGCCCCTGGGGACACCCACACCAACCCGACAGCCAAGGGCACTGCTGAGCTCTGGCACACGGGTGCTGGTTCTTGCCTGTCCATGCAGACTGTTCTGCTCATGGCCATCTGAATCAGGGTCTGCTGAGCGTGCTCCCTTCAGCACGTGCTCAGCATCATTCTCTGCCCTGAGGACTCACACATTTCTGCAAGAAAGGTAACTTCCAGCAAGACCAGAGCAGGGAGGATGACCTTTCACTCATATTTTATTTAAACTAAACCACTTACAACAGCCAGATTGTACGGCACACTAAGAATAACTGTAACATAGTGTTGTTAAAGATTATACATTTTACATGGATCAATTTTCAGAAAGAGATGAGTGAACATAAAGCTGTGTATCAGCAAATAATGTCTTACACAGAAAAGAACAGGCAAATAGCAGATGCAGATAAAACATTTCACAATTACATGCTTTTCCCTCACAGGTCAGAACAAGAACTGATGCAGTTTATTGCATTCTCTGTAATGAAACACTTTCATTTTCTGCTTGCTTAGAGCCTTTTTATGCTAGCTGTTACTTGTTACAGAACTGGAATTCTTTCCATTACCACATTTGTGAGCTCACAATACTTGGAAGAAGGAGATAGGCAGGGTAGGGCAAGTGAAGGAAGTAGAGCACACGTGCCTTGCTGACTGCCATTTCTAGGTCTCCCTCCTGCTCCCACCTCCAGCAGCCATCTGCTGTGACCACTGTCACACACACACCCTTTGCAACGTGTGTACAGCTCCACAGCTCAGAGCTGTGCCTTTCCTCAGCCCTGCCAAGAAGCATTTTGCACTTTCTCTCAGTTGTCATGCTGACTTCTTCAAGGTCTCAGCTCCTTTGTCTTGGTGGACTCTGCCACCTTGCCCTGCTGCCTGGGACAGCGGCTTGCTCTTCACAGTGACCCTTTGGCTATCACACCTGACCACATTCAGACCCTCAGAAACTACAAAAAATAACTGGAAGAACATTTAACTTTCACCTTGTTTTTATGTTCATCTGCCACAAAAGATCAAGGGTAAAATCAGATTAGCTTTGTCTGTACATATGGTTCTTACCACATATGAATAATATCTGAATCCCAATCAAATTCATTACTAACCCCAGGCATTCTCCTTTCCTTCACTGCGCTGTTTTAGGTCAGACCTTCATGGAATTACCCAGTCATTTTCTGCTCTGGAATTACACAGTGATATAACTGCATAGGGAGCTATTTCACTGGGACTGAGTATTCACAATCAGGAATTGTGCTGATAAGTGATACAGTAGCCCAAATCCCTATACAATAAACCCTGCCAAAAGTGGATCAAGCTATTATCAGCTACAAACACGTTCACCTCTGGTAGCTGCTGGTATGGTCTGCTGGAATAATTCACCTGGGCAGCATGGAAAAGAGCATCCTTTCAGGCAGGGATGCCTTGTAACATTCAAGCACTGGCAATTCTGTTGTATTGTCTCTGTGCTGTCCAGTGCACCATACTCTGTCTGTTTTTTTTTTTTTTCTTTTATGTGAAGCATAAACAGGAGAAAATCTCGTTGAATCATTGTCAGCGGACTGAGCGTTTCTGCAACAGCTGCTTGATGCAATAGCAGTCTTTTAGCCACAGCACTGATAAGGAAAAGAACTTGTAGGAGGAATTTTTTTTTTTTTTTGTGACACTGAAGTTCTATCCTGATAATGAAGGAATGCAGTAATGGACTCTGCTTTCTTACAGCCCTGTGGGGAAATCTCCTGTTGTGACCTGCTTCGTGAGTCCTGCAGTTAGACAATATCTAAGTAGCTACCATACAGTGGATGAAATGAGAAATGCAACCTTTTAATGAGTCTTTTAATGATATACACATAATCATGTAGATACATAACTGGAAATATTAAGTTTATTTGCTGCCTTCAGGCAACAAAATGTTCTTGAGAGATCTACATATTTATATGTGAGATACCTCTAAGAAAAAAAGACTTTATAATAATTTAAACTACTTTTTTCTTCTTAAGAACAGAGTTCTCTGGTCTCTGCAGTTGAAAAAGATCGAAGGTTGCTGAGAGCAGCTGCACAGTGTGAATCCTACGCAGTTGTGTGCTAAGGGCTTCCTAAGGCCTCTGAGCTCCAGATTCCCCTTTGCTCAGTTACAGCACCTGACAATGCATCTGTCCCTTCTTCACTGGACAAGGATTTGAAAATCAGGGGCAATCCCTGGGTTAAAGTGCCCAGAACACAGTTATATTTTCAAGAGTTTGTTGTTATTTTTTGTAAGTTTCTGATTGCAATAACCAGTACTCATTTTCCACATCTCAGCATGGAGAAATACAACTTTCTAATTGGCCCCACCGTTGGGTGTCAGACTGATTTAAAGGTGGCCAGCTTGTTTCACAGCCTCCTACATGAGCAAATAAAAGCAGATGTCAAAGCCAAGATGAACAGGTTGGCCTGACCAGCTATTCCTCTCCAGGGGGAAGGCTGCCTGTTCCATTAGTGTAAGTATAAAATAATACATTGCCTAAGTTCCTGAAATCCGAGATACAATTCTGTTATTTAAAACACTCTGTCACCCTTACTCGCCCACTCCATTATTACAGCATATCAGCGTTTCAAACACATCCAGCATTGCAAGTGCTGCCATTTTCAGAGCAAGGCCAATCCTGTAGTTTTAAAGGTACACAGGCTCAGACTTTCCAGTGCTAACAGGAGATAAAGTGAAGAGCATCCTCTGAATTGCAATGGGTGCACTGGAAAACATTGCCCACTTTGTGTACTGTGTACTGAACACTTGCTAATAAACATCTCCAATGTTACTGATGCCAAATGTTGGTTGTTTTGACAAGTCCCAAATTGTCCTTCCATGTTATTTTAAAAATAATCCTAACAATAATTACTGTGAAGTACTGTACGCCACCTGCCATTGGACAGACGCAAGGGGACAGAAAAGAGGGGTGGTTCCAACAGTACTGCAGGACTGTCTCTACATAAGCAGTACGAGCCAGAGGAAGGACATTTTTCTGCTTTGCATACTCTTCTGTAGGTAGCTCAACAAATTTTTTTCACTGCATTTTCATAACAAGCATTTTCTGTGTCACAGACGCATTTTCCCTCTTCAAGGCAGAGTCACAAATTGTAAGCTCAGACCTCTACTGCCAACTAGAACAGATGTCAGCGTACAAACCCAGCGCTGGCTGCAGCCCCTGGCATTTTGTCTGGATAATATCACAATGAATTCAGGCAACCAGATGTGTCTGTCTGGCATTCACAAAGTGCTGTGTCAGTGGCGATGCTAGGATTTAACAACAATCTCTTCTAGAATTAGGCACAGGGGAGAAACGCGTAGATGAAGGCTTTAAAAAAAGTTCGGAAATGACAAAGGTGTAAACTCAGCAGTCCCAGAGGGAGCAGAATGGTAAGCAATTCACAAAGTCTTTTCCTCAGTTTCTTTTAAATGTTAATAGTGGAATACATCAGTTGAAAATGGATGCCAAAGTGAAGAGATGATTTCCCTTGTTGGAAGCATTGTTTCTTTCAAGAGCCCATTCCAAAACGCTATCCTGATTCCCCAGGAGTTGCACATCTTTACTAATGCTGAAATTGCCCTACTGCAACTGCAAGGATATCAGGTTTTTCATCATGCTGATTAGCAGCTCTTAACTAGCAGCTCCTCAGACCAAACAGAAGAAGTTTAGGAAAACCTTCAGTTTTTAAACAGTGAGATGTTTTTCTATTGTTGCATTTCAACAAGCAGGAGATAAGTAGGAGACACCTACCTGGTATGTTTCTACAGGCTTTGTTTCCATGTTCAGATCCCAAACCTTGACAGTGAGGTAATCTCTTGTTAGCATGTATCTACCGCTGTGACTGAATTTCACATCTGACACTGAAGAGATAATTTCTGAAAAAAATGATCTATTACTGGGGTCTTCTGGTTCTTCATAAACTGTTCAAAGAAAAAGAAGCAAGGGAGAAATTAGCATTCGATAGAAGAAGTGCTCTGTTACATAATCTGTACTGTGTATTTCTTCTGAAACAAGGTAATCCAATGTACAGATGTACATGATACAGAATTAATTCTATGCCCAGCACCTTTATCCTTTTACTTTTATCTTTACATAAAGATTATTTTATCTTCATATAAGAATACAAACAGTAAGCTTTGAATTTTACAGTAATTAACCTTATCGCTACATTCCTACAGCATCCCTTTGGGAAACCACATAAATAGACCAGTTAGTTGACTACAGCTACACAACAGCAAGGCAGATCATCTACAGTCATCTTTCCTCGGGTCCCCACATCCTGTTTCCTGACACAAACCAAAATGCAGGTGCCCTTGTCACTTGGAAGGTGTGCATGTGGTCTCACAAGGGCCTTGGCATGCTGGGGAAGAGGGGTTGCTCAAAGCATGCCCTGCTTGCCAGAACCAGCTGGCCAGTCTGCAGGCACCACACAGCTTGTGTCCAAAGACACCTGAGACTTAACAGGAGTTTGAGAAGCAATTGCAAACTGCAATTACCTCCTTCCTAGGAGGTGAGCAGGGGATAGATAGTGATTTACCATGTGGACACTTGAGCTGTTTAGTTGATGTGCATTTGCTGACAGTTCTGAGAAGCACTGAGCTCACTGTATGCTCTGGTTAACTGCTCTGTGCACTGCACGATCTGACAAGGCAGTGGATCATGAAATATTGCTCAGAGTGCCTCCATACCAGGATACCTAGCTCTTGTAGCTAGCAGATGGTCATCCCTGTCCACACGAGATGATACCTGATAACTCACTGGATTGCAGGAACTTGAAACAACTGGTTTTTGTGGACCCCACCTCACTGGCTACAAGCCCACTATACTAACCAAGGTCTCTCCATCCTTCCCCAAAATGCCTGCACTAACAGTAGCCCTGCCAGAGTCTGAAAGTGAGGAGATCCGGCAAAGGGTCGTGTTGGTGTCAGGTCCCACAGCTGGTCACAGCTGGTCAAACAGAGCTAAGGCATAACTCCTTAACTCCTATAGGAGCCCAGAGCAATCCTGTGGCCTTTCTGCAGAACTCTGAAGCCCAGTGATCCAAATGACCTCGTAGGGTGAAGTTTAGTAGAAAGTCAGAATTCCAGTTATCAGCAAAATCCATACGGTTCTGGTACCTATGCCTACCATATTCTTTGAAAATTGGCAGTTTGGTGAGCGTCACTTAAGTTTCAAAAGCAGAAAAAGAAAAACCATTTCATAGAATCATAGAATCATTAAGGTTGGAAAAGACCTCTAAGATCATCAAGTTCGTCTGTCAACCCATCACCACCATAGCCTCTGAGACATGAAAACGTGCTAAAAGCAGAGTAACTTCTTGCTGTCAGTCAAAACAGACTTTTTTGTGTAGTCCATCAGAATATTTTTTCTCAATTCATTTATCTATGACTATGATTCAGACTACTGAAAGCAACAAGATTACACTTTCCATCAGGTGAAATAACGTTCAGCAGAAAGCTAAGGGTGAGTACATGCAGGAAGTATGTGGGGTAATGCAAAAAATTATGAGCAATTTTCTTTGGGGGTGGGCAGTGGAACACAGCCAGGCATGCACATGGGAATAAGGTCTATATTTGAACACGGACAACACATCTAAATGGTAATGAACTACTTCAAAAGGGGGGAAAAACTTTTCAGACAGACTGTAAACGAGCAACTTTAAATAGCTCTTTAAAAATTTGCCTAGACATTCTGCAAAGCAGGTATTTTGTAATTATCCTGTCAGACTTTCAATAGAATTCTGATGAGCACAAAGCAATTATCATTTCTCATACCTCTTCCCTTTAATCTGTCCAAACTATGTACAAGGCTGGTAGGAATTTCATCCTCCTAATTACGATGTGAAGTTGCTATTAAAACCAGAAAAGAAAAAGAAAACCTAACTGAACTACACCTTCGTTTACAGCTTAGATATATTTTCTCAGCTCGATGTGTCTCATCCAACTGCCAGTGATTAGAAGAGGAGTAATATTTGTACCTGGATGCTCTGCATTTTGTTAATTAATGAGATTAAACCATTTCATCCCTTATCTGCACTGTTTATTGCTTTTCTAGCCTCACCACAGTAAGTATCAGAAAGACTCAGATTAATTAGGCTGCAGAGACTACTGCAGGCATAGAAGCCCTATATCACTATGGAAAGAAAGGTAGCAGTTTCAGGAGCAGAAATTCTTTGCTGATAGCTCCTATATTCAGCATAACCAAACCAGGAAAATTGTTAAAGGAAATTAGGGATCGGCTTCCAGTGTTACAGAGGAAGTGCAGCAACTACAATATGCCTGAACAAGTGGAACACGGCATGGACTGGCCTCAGGAAATGAAGGTGGGACAGAGCATCCATGGCTCGGCTAGTTCTGGTAGCATCAACTCAGGGGTACACGCACACTGCAAAAAGGCACTGTGTTAGTTCAGTCTGGCTAATAAAAGCTGGGTGGCTGGAGACAGAACAGCAGCGAAGGCCACGTAACTAATGTGTTAGTTCAGGCAAGCAATGCAAGAGGCCCTGGCCTCTTCAGGTTGACAGGAGAAAACATGGTGCTAGCCCACTGTTTGCAAGATCAGGTTTGTCATCCTGCAGTGGAAACATGTTCCGTTCATTGCATATTACATTTACCCTTTGGAGGCTGCTCTTACACCAGGGGACCATCACCACCTAAAGCACTTGAGACTTCCAAGTGAGTTTACTTTTCTATATCTGAACAGATCTTGTTGGACTAGAATTTGTAATCTGAACTTTACTAAGATTTGATTACAAATTCTACTACACTCCTCAATTAATTTCTCAATTAGCATCTTAATAGGTAACTTTTGTCCTATAAAGGATATTTAGCTTTCATTAGTATTGTTCTTGAAAGCATTCTCAGTGCTATTTACATGACAGACAAAGCTACCTGTCTAGCTCCAAGCTAACGAACGCAGCACTCCCAAGCAGTGCAGTGTATGTGCTATCACACAGCGCTGCTCAGACTTAAATGTGACCTCAACATCAGGTGCTGGGGAACAGAGAAATGCTGCGGGATTATGGAGGGAGGCTGAGCGTGTCTCTGAGTGCAGCCAATGCCAAGCAGAAACCTCCAGGGCTGACACGATTCCTGCAACGCTCAGACGCTTTCTGATGGGCTCCCTGCCCCAAGTTACAAACCAGGGTAGCTTTGCACAGAAGTACTGCCAGACTCTGGGGAGAAGGATGGGTTGGGTGAGGAATACTTGCCAGAGCATTGTTTTCCTAAATCCTGAAGAAAGCATGAGGCATAAAAATATCTTCTTCCTCAAAAGGAACTGCCATCTGCTGGAAAGCTCTCATCTCACTTAAAAAACAATAATTTAGTGTGCCTTGGATTTCTCTGACCTAACGCAGACACAGAGATTATCAGCGGATAGGAAAGGCACTGCCAAGGTTGTTGTGCAGAAATATATGCAGATATCTACAGTTTTATGACAGGAAAGATATCAACCACTCTGCACACTGCACTGAAGAACAGCAAGTAGATTGTAACTAAATGGTATTTCAGGAGTCAACCAGCTACCATCCCAGCAATAGCCAAAATGTAACTTTGGTCTCAGAAAACATAAAAGCTCATGTCCTCGGAAAAGATTTTGTTTTGTCGGTTCCATTTCCAAAGGCACACATTTTTGATGGGGTCACTGTGATCTCCAGACTCTATATCACTAAAATAACTGTTTTGTTTGCAGGCCCGAGCTTTAATCACCACAGGGTGTAAATTCTGGCTTATGTGTACTGCACAAAACAATAATGCTAAAAATGGCTCATATGGGGGGTGCAGTGTCACAGCCCAAAACAGCACACACAATCCTGTATTCCTCCCCAAACCATCACCACAAGGAATATGCATGATCCTTTATGTTGCATTAAAGGACCCTGGCTAACGCCTCGGCTCAATTTTCACAGCTCCTCTCCTATCCCCTGCTCCTCTCGCCTTCCCTCTTTTGCCTGGATGAAATAAAAATATGAGCTCCTCACAGCACTGCTGCAAGGCAGATGGTTCCAAAATTCAAATGTGAATAATGTTTTTCAAAGCGCAAAGATCTATTTAAAGGGAAAGCAATAACGCTATCTGAGATAATACAGGGCAGAGGTTAGAAAAGCTATCTATCTAATATAATGAAAGTTTATCTGGAGCTACTTTTTATTTTCTACAGGAATTTATAAGAGTATAATGGATTGATGGGATAAAAGAAATGTCAACTATATTCAGTTAAACAAACCTTTCTTTGTTTTTAAAGGAGAGAAATGTAGAGTATAAGCTTTGGCAGAATTCTTTTATCATGGCCTGAGCACTTGATGATAACTGCAAGGGTTTACTGTGAAGTATCAGTAAACAAAACAAGGAGAGAAAGAGAGCTAGCAAGGGAGAAGGCTGAGATAACGCTGTGTACTCCTCAAGGCAGAAAGATAGGAACCTTGAAGATTCCTGTTACTGCCAGCCACAAGCAGAACTATAGACAAAAACAACGTTTTGCTGTTACAAAGCCAAACAGATTTTAAAAGAAAACCAGAGATGAATCGTGCCTACATGTATTTCAGAATATGTGATTATCTGAAAACAAAACACTTAAAGATGAAACCTTAGTAGCTCCACAGAATTAGTAAGAAATGTCATCATTCATAGGAGAAAATAGTAATAGCCTTAAAAAATAATTTTGTATAACAGAAGAACAAAGATTCTCCTGAAATTACTTCTATTTAAGAAGAAAAACTTTCCAAAGCTTTTTCCTAGAGAATACTGTTAATAGTTTGCATCCTGCCCTGAAAATGCATTTGTACAACATTAAAAAAACTGGATGAAAAAGTGAAACTGGACAACTGACTCCTCACTGCATCCCCTGTTAAAAACAAATCTGCCACAGATGATGAAGTGATAACATTGACTGTATTTTCATACACAGTCGATGCCAAATCCCTAAAGTGCCATCACTTAGGCTGCAGTACCCGGAAACCCGTCACCATGAGCTACCAGCTCCCTGTCTCCTTCCAAAGACAGCCAGTGGATGTACAAAATTCCCCAACCACATTGGGTGAAGGCAGTCTGGGGGACACCAGACAAAAAGCAGTGTGACTGAGGAGGGAGCGGGCTGCAGAGGCCAGAGCCAGGGAAGATGCTGGAACAATGAAGGGAGGGAGAATCATTTGCTTTGTCCAAGCACGCAAACAGTCTGCAGCTAGGCTGAATTAAGGGCTTACTGCAGACAACCCCCGGGTTACACACAAACACACACAATAGGAGTTTTTCAACTGCACACACACGTGCTGGCGGTGGATCAGGTATTCTCTCAGTGGGCTTGAAGTTTCATAAGCACAGAAAACAGATGCAGTCCTAGGCTGAACAATTTATCATCTAAATTAAGTCTCTCTTTCATTCAGATCCCAAATGGAAATGGCTGCAACATCTAATTGAAAGGTACTGAAAATGGAGCTTGGAAATGAAGGAATGCCGCCCCTCCGGACAGACCAGCCATGGCAGCTTGCAAAGGGAGCAAGACATGATGCTCCCCTGAGAGATGATAAACAAACACTTTTAACATTCTTTTTTTTTTTT
>WBMW01000802.1:2999021-3135774 GCA_013396635.1 Penelope pileata
TCCTGGACTACACAGTTACATTATTGAAATGTTTCTCGTAAAATGTTTCTAAACTGAAAATCTTACTAATGACTTAACTACACTCTAATACATTTAGATGACAAATTAGCACAGATTCCCAGGACAGCTGTGATTTGCCCTACAACATATATTTATAGAGTTTATTATAAACAACCTAAGCTAAATTTCATCGTATTTATATAAAAATATTAACACATTCTTTTTTTTTTTTTAAGCCTACACATTCTTTTTTGTTTTTAATATTTTCCAACTTTTTACTATTTTCCACCACAGAAAACATGATTATTTTTGTTTGTGTGCCATTTAGGTTCAAGATGTGCTCACATGTTGAGCTGTACATAGTTCTGGTCTTATCTCTAAAATGGTAAAGGACCAAAGACGACACAAAAACAGGCAATAACAATGACCAAAAGCATCAAATGAGCAGGGAATGGCTAAATAGACCGGGACTCCTCAGCCTAGGAAAGACTGCTCTGAGAAGTGTGTAATTACGAGTGGCACAGGAAGGATGGATAGGGAAGGACAGTTCCCCTTGTACATGTCTCTTCCAATCAACAAGTAGGAGTCATCAAGGGAAACTAGGAAGGGTACAGGCAAAACAGGCAGGAGCAGACAGTTTTTCACACTATGTCTCATTAAGTTACAGAAGACTTTACTGATAGATATTCAGAATGGTAAAAATTATACACACGTTCAAAAGTAAATGCACAAGTTCAAGGAAAAATATTCACTTGAGCTCTGTTAAATGAAAGTAAGCACACTCTTGCTAGAGTCCCTGAACCTCAAGTTTCCAGTAGCAAACTGCAGTGGGTGAAGATTCTATATTTACTCTGTTCTTACACTTTCTGTTATGCTTTAGAGCTAGCTGGTAGGACCTCTGGTCTACTCACAAATAGTCCTTAATATACAGTTTAAAATCCATTTTAGGATTTCCTACCAAAGAGTTCCTGAGTTCATAATGAGTGAATCAAAATCAGTGGCAAGGCTCCCTTTGAAATTCATCGTCTCTTCAGGCGTTTCTAGTTTCACTGCTTATGATAACTGTTTGATTTACCATTATTATTTACTTTATCATTTACTACCTCTGAATGTTTTATTGTCTGTTATTAAGACAATCCACTTATATATTCACCGCCTGCAGAAACTGTCTTTCAAAATCAGGGTATATTGCTAGTGTGAAAATCTTGCCTTTATGTCCTCCAAGGATTGATGTGGATGTGCATGTATGGGAATTGTTTAGTCGATCTTTAAAAGCAGTCTACAGTACATTTATCTGCTAAACATGACATATAAATAGCTAACCACAATTACTTAACATTTTTTATTATTATAGCTTGGTCATTCTGTATTTGCTCATCTTGTTTTAAACTGAAAAAATAGAGTTTTTTTAATTTGATTTTCTATTTCTTTTTGTAAAATTTGGAGGACACCTTTTTGTGCCCTGTTCACCTACACATCATTTTCCTTCTCCGAGCAAGGGTAAGTTTCAGGATCCACCCCCACACCTCAAGGCTGAAATTCCACCTACCGCAGAGCATTCCTTTATCCAGTGACCCATTATTAAAACTGGGCTTCTCATCAATACCTCTAGAGAATCTGACTTTTAAAAGTGGAGCCTCGAATCGATATTTAAGAATCTGTTTTACCATCTGTGGCGAGTTGCTGCAGCTTGTCACAACCCACAAAGGGTAGTGCATTAGTGCTGAAAGGCAATGCCAGATCAATAGCTAAGGATCAGTGGGTGGGAGCTTCACCATGGAGTTGCTTATATTAATTTAACTTTGCCAGTGAGTTTGTTAATAAAGAGAAATAGTGCTAAAAGAGCAAGGAAGTGAAAAAACACAAGGATCAAGCATCTTTAAACCTTGGTCTCACAAACACTTATGTGCATATTTAATGCCATGTGTTGTGAGCAATGCCACGGAAGGTAATGGGACATGAAACTACTCCTGTACAGCCAAATTCATGCATAAGTCTTTCCGATCTTGACATGAAAGGTTAGCAATAAATGATTTTTTTCCCCAGTGAAAACGGGCTCTTGAAAGAATAATGTTGATTTCAAGAGACATTGAAAAGCAGTATTTGTTGCTATTAAAAAATTAAGCAAACAAGACAGGAATTTTAATAGTCTGAATAATTAAAGCAATCTTACAGCGATTATTTGCTTTATCTGTGTGTGGTTGGGGGAGAGGGGTTAATGAAACACCTCTTCAATCATAAATCATTTACCATTGCTTCAGGCTTTTCTCTTTCTTCTTGCTGTTTGATAGCTAGAAGTACATAAATCAGTCTTTTTCTTATTCTGATTTAATTTTAACATATCTTGCATAAATGGAGGAAATACTATATAGACATAATTGTGTTTCTGTAGAAGCATTTCCTCATCTTCATTGGCCATATTTTGAATGTCTTTATTGTACATACATAAAAACAGAGCAAAATGGAAGCTCTGGAGCCCATGCTAAAGGCAATCTTCTACCAAATTTCAATGAGATTCCTGCACAAGGAAGGATCCCATCCAAGATCTAGTTTAGTATGTGTGAAATTGAAATAACAGATCTTTAGTGGCAGTCATAATTACAGAATTATCAGGATACAGACACATTTTTTCATTGGGGATATAAAACTAGCAATGAATATGCCTTTGTAGTGCACACTTAGAAAATAAATCCAGAATTAGGATAAGGAAAGCAAACTTTTATTAAAGCATGGGGTTAAATTATCATGGAAGCACAGATAAGTTCCCTTCCTGTCACATGAAACCCTGCAGATTTTGCCTAAGTGGGCATTACTTTGACAGTGGCTTCTCAATGCACAAAGGGAGAATGCTGGCTGCCTCTCTCTCAGATGGTAATTTGACATGAAACCAGATGTAGAAATAAAAAGCGTGTTTCCAATGTAAAGCTCACATAAAAGAAAAACAAGTTGTCTCTTTTCCAGTCATACAATAAGCATCATTCATTTGGAAAGGTCAATATTAATTAGCAAATCCAGCCGGGATACTCTGTCACAGGCTTTTTTGTGCATCTGGTTGTTCTCTGTTGCAAATGAAAGATAATCCATATTCAGTTAGAGGTCTGAAAGCTGTCTTGTCTCTGTAATTGCGATCTCCCTTAAAAGGTTAGTAAATACCATTCATTTAACTTTTAAAATTCAACATGTTCAAGTATATTTTTTTTGATTTCTGTTTTGGCTGCTTCCACAGTCCCGAATTCTTAAGTTTAAGATCAAAGATAATCTCAGAAAAACAGCAGATAACCAAATTCAGTTAACTGCCAGGCAGATGGGATAGTGGGATTTATCCTAGTAGAAGGGCTGGCATTTCTTTCATGCCTGAATTTCGGTTCAAAATGCGATCAGGGCTCCCATGGAAAGCAGAGGATACTGCCACATATTTGGGTCCTGAGCCAAACACGAAGTTCACTGTGCATTGCTTATATCTTTAAGATACCGATTAGCCATGCTATGGTTTTACAGCTGTAATGCTGTTCACCTTTCCAGATGAGCCCAGAGAAGATGGTTTTAAGGACTGCCTGTCATCTCTGCTCAAAATAAGGGGGAGGACAACCTCAAAGTTTGTATTTTAAAGACCACCATGGCACGAGGAACAACAAACCTGAAACTGCACCTCCTCCTTCCTTGAAATATTTTGTTCTAAATTTTGCACTTGAGTAATGGATAATTGGAAACAATTTTCTAGTCTACAAAGACATATTAAGAAATGAACACTAAAAAAATGCTTAAAGCAACATATGACATTTAAGCAGATTACATCTTCTGAAGTATGCAATAACTGCAAGATATTAAGGCTATTACACTGAATATCAATAAGAGTTATACTCCAGTGACTTAAATTTCCATGTTGCATAAATATACAGTTTCCATTTGCTGCTTAATTCTGAGCTTAGTAATTCTGATGAACTATTGAAAAAGCCTTTCATTTCTTCCTGAGTTCACACGCTCAAGCTCAGTTTTCTCTCACTGGCTGCTTTACTAAATGGTCTGTTGAAACAGCAGCATGTACCTCTCTAGTCTAGAAGCTGTTTGGAAGAAAGATATCCCCCTGCACATTTATAAGGAACTCTGAATGCAGTATTAGCAAGAGAAATCAGAACAAATTAGCAACTATTCATTAGTCAAACAGCTGTGCTTCAAATTGCTGTAAGAATTCCTCAGTCAGGAGAATCTTAATGCATCAGTGGCCTTTACCTTGTCTTCCTTGTTATCTGAATCCCTAGCATGACAACTTCTGGAATTAGGGACAGAGGGGGTAGTTCCTCTGTTTCTTGGATGCTTCTAGCTAACTGCTCTAACAATTACACTATTTCAGCTGTTACCTTCCCTCGTTTTCCTGCTCTCACAGACTCCCTGTATACTATCCTCTTTCTACATTGCACTGTCACACGCTGCCTGAATTACACCTCAAAGACAACCTTATTATTCCATATTATTTAGATAAACATTTAATATTGATATACATATTAATATTATTCCATAATATTTAAATCAATTCCCTGTTTTTTGCTGCTGGAGTCTGACTTTCATGACCATTTTAAATCTTTACCTATTGCAAGAACAGACTGCAAGAACACCTTCTTCCTCTGGTATTCTAAATAACCAGGGTCATGAATCTTTTTTCTCCTTCTCTCCAGAAAATTTTGATGGAAATATCTCCCACTATTTGCCGAGTCTGATAATAACATGAAGCAGTATTATGTATGTATCTCTCCTCAGCTGCAGATTGGGCTTTCCTGGATATCCATTTGTAATGTCCACATATGTTTTGCCTCTGATTGCTCACCCAGCATTGCACGATCTATTAAAGAGGTGTTATAAGAAGCAGTTTCAGGTAGTCTATTAGAACAACAACATATTTTATCACACCTTATCGGTATCTCAATGACCATGTAAAGCTCAGCTACCGACCTGATATTCTTTCAATGCCTTATGGATGGATTTGTTAGTTTAAGACAGTTTTTCTAAGAGACAGAGGTCTCCATTACAACTCATCACACGAATTGGCAGCTTGCTAATAAATCTCAGCATAGGCACCAAAGATAAGCAGATACAGAAATCTCTTGTCTCTTCCATGTCAAAGCCATGAAAGATTAATAAGGGAAACCATGTAGTGTTGCTGTCCCTAATGCCGAACAGAGAGATTTCACCACTGAATTTAGCAAACCAGAAATCTTCAAGAACACTCTAATTTATTAACGTCCTGTGTCAGTGACTTACACTACAGATATTAAGTATGTAATTTATTTATACAGTGTAACACGGTAATTATTCATAGCGTACTCCAGACTTGCAGAAATGGAAGGGCCCTTTCTCCACAAGCTGCCACAGACTTTAGCCTAACCATAGAGATTTGGATAACAAAGGGTCTGGGAAAAGAATAAAACCAGAAGTTCCAACACATGCTCAGCATCCAGATATTTTTATAAGTTTTATTTTGGACCTTTTATCCCTAAAAACCTTTTATCCCTAAAAATATGTATGCCTATCACTATTTCAGAACAGCATCTGAAGTACAGATCATCATGAAATGATGAAATTGCATAGCAGAACATGAAGGTTTACAGTGACTACAATTGTAGCTATTTTGCTTGGAAAGTCACACCAGCCATGAGAAAAGATGTGAAGACAAGTTGAGCTAGGAGAGCAGGGTACTGATCATGCATGTGCACCATGTACAAAGCAACAGTGCAGAGGAGTCAGATGCACTGAGAAGGCACTACAGAGGTGATCGTGCAAGTATTTGATTTCCCAGATTGCTTGATTCTGAAGATAAATCAGGTTGCTACAGGCTTTACACAATCAGTTTTGCATGCCTCTGAGAGCTATACTGAAATCACCCCAATGAGCAGCTTTACTCCTTTTAATGGTTTGGAAGTTCTACTATTACCTTCTCAATTTTATACTGTACATGCTCTACACCCTTGGCTTCTCAATGAGCTTGTCTTCAGCTCAGTGCAGCAATGCTACATTAAATGGCTATTTTCTAACTCACAGATCTGGAAAATAGGGTTTAATCAATGACCATTAGACCTTGCACTCCCTTCTGGCATAAAATGCCTTCTTTCATCCAGGGTTACTGTATTCTTGTTTTAATAAGTTATGATTGGCATTTGGCACTGAATTACAGGGGCAAGAAGGACTTATTAGTAGGGAGAAATGAAAGCATTATGGGACGAAACAATTAAGTGGGACAAGACAACTCACAACAATGCATCAACTTGCGTTGTGTTTGCACTTCACAGTATTGAATTCCCCTTACAAGTGTAAAGGGATAGAGCTAACAAAGGTAAAACATTTCTCTGCTTAAGAGGTTGTCCTGAAAGTTTATTTTCTATAATTGGAAACCACATCCTAAGAGATTCAGAGCATGTGCATTTCTTGCAGCCAAAAGGCCTAATCACAG
This sequence comes from Penelope pileata, assembly GCA_013396635.1. Taxonomy (NCBI): domain Eukaryota; kingdom Metazoa; phylum Chordata; class Aves; order Galliformes; family Cracidae; genus Penelope; species Penelope pileata. The sequence continues at coordinate 3,005,464 of WBMW01000802.1, forward strand.
GCTTTTTGCTACGTCTACTTTAGTTAAAAAAAAAAAAAAAGATTCTGTACTAAGTTTGTGCAGCACTTTCATCTCATTTAAATCTTCAAACATTTTCTTTCCCCTGTCCTACTAATAAGATCCACCTATCTCAAAAGGTTCAGGAACTGACTGATACAAAACCTCTTATGTGACCCATGCTCTAAGAGAATTTCTCCCCAATTTCTTTCTCAATGATTGAACGTTGCCACGACACAGAAGACACAATTCTGTGAGGTAAATGTCCCAGAAGCCCTAGTCCTGAAGGTGACTAAAGCAAAACCACCGCTGTTCATTAGGTAATCAGCTCCTCATAGGAAACAACCACACGACTCAATGTCTGCTGTTTTTCAGCCTTAGAAGATCCGGAATAAAAAGATTGTTTGCACAAGGAAAAGTGCCTGAACTTGCCAGGGTAGTGGTGGGATAACCTATATTCTGTCTTACCAAGACTATAAAGAGTTGATAGCAAGACATTACAAACATACATTTTCCTTCATTCCTTTCTTTGAGGACAAAGACAGCCTCACACTGTACTTCCTTGTTCTTACATAGACTTCAAATACAAACAGTCACGAGTGACTCTGTCTCAAAGTCTTACAGGCTATATAAAATCACTTTAAGACAGATGTCATCTTCTACAATAACTATGGGTTAAGGGGTTTCTGGTGTTTTTGTTTTCTGGGGTCTTTTTTCTGGGGGGGTGGTTTGAGTTGCCCAGTATTACCTATTGCACTAATTATTTGCTCTGTATCTGTACAAACATATTACTGAAAAAGTATCACAGAATTACAAAACTGTAGAGGATGAAAGGGACCTCTGGAGGTCATCTAGTCCAACCCAAAGTACATATAGGGAGTGTTGAACCACACATTCAGGAAGGACTCCAACATTTCTGAGTCCAGAAAATGGACAGTTTGAATGACAAAATTTACTTATTGCAGAATTCAGAACAGCAGTTGTGTATTAAAAACAGTAGGCTCACCTACTTAAACACTTCCCCCACACAAAATAATTAATTTGTTAGGAATCATCTGTCTTTTGCTAGGCAGTTGTGGGTTCCTCAGTGATCCCTTCAGTAAGAATCAAAAGGGTGACCAGTCACAGGCACGACATAAATCAAGCTTGCAGATAATACCCGTACACATTAGAAGACTTTTCTCTATTTTTTGCTGTTTTCTTTTCAACCGTGTCTGCAGCTAAGAGGCTAACACAGGAGTGTTCATACATCTACATGCTGTTCATGAACAATGAGACTTCAATGGCATCTGGAGCTAAAAGTAAGGAAGGACTTACGCTTGGAATGTTTGTCACAGAGGGCCGATGCTCTCATGTCACAGAGTCTCAGGGAGCCTTTGCTGCTGCTGTAGACAAAGAGATTGCAGTGATGGGGATGAAACTCAGAGGCTGTAATCACTTCCGTCAGGTCCTCCATGTTGGCTGGCTTTATATCTACAATGTCTGAATGGAAGTTTCATTAAGGAAAATGGAGTTGTTTGCAGGTTAACTATGACTTCTTCCTTTTTGAAGGAAGCACAGTTATCTAAAAAGCATCCATACATTTAGTACTCTTAAATAAAGATATGCTCATCTGTTTGTCCCATCTAGACAGAACTCAAAGACCACTATTCAGTAACAGTTTTACAGCAGATGCCATGAGTTGTCAACATTTGCACATGCTGTGCATGCAAGGACATCAAAGATATAGCATTTCAGATTTGGAATTCTCTCCTTCATTAAACTCTTAGAGAGCAGGTACCTAAATCTCCTATATTTGACATTGACATTACTGGTCCATCCCAGGTAATACTGATCGATAGGGAACAATGTATAGCTCAGATCTGCTCGCTCCAGTAAAGTTTCACTGCCTTTTACAACCATGCAACTTAAGCTAAATAATATGTATGCCTTAAGTTAAAAGCCTCAAACAACAAACATATTTTTGCAAAGGCAAATGCATACAGAAACAGAAGAACTTACACAAATAGTTTTGTGTGAATACCAAATACAATTATAATTTACTTTCTAAAAGAAAAACCCATTTTTTTTGCAAAACAAAATTGTTTACAGCATTGATTTTGCTGCCCAGCCTTGAATGCTTGCCAAAATATCTGAAATGGCATTCTTCTCTTTTTTTCATGTAAAGGATGCTCACTACTGAAATCAATATGATTTTTTGTGACTGAGAACAGTACATTTGAATCACTTAAATGGACATAATCTGGAACAACAACAAAAAACAACAAAGATTTCATTTCCGAAGCACAGACCTGTCAGTTGGATCCCCTGAAATTATCCACATCAGCTCACGTAAGGCATGCTCAACACACATACATCCATCATACACATTACCTGCTTTGGTGAGTTTAAAACCCAGAGAAGACCTAGCAAGCATGTATTTGGAGGAGAAGGCCAGCCTGTGGGAGATTGCTGGTAAAGAATGAAAGAATCCCACGAGGGAGCTGTAAGAAAGCAGTAGGCATAAAATGAAAGAAGGGTGCATATGTAAAGCAGTATATTTAAATAAGATTGTACATTTTCATATGGCCCTCAGCAATCCACTGTAGATAAGCCATCCAAATGTTAACAAATCCTTCAAACAAGAAGAAGAGTAACATTATCCTATTTTACTGATGAGGCTCAGAGAGGCAGAAAATGATTTGCATAAGATCACATGGGAAATGCATGACAGAACAAACCCAGACCTACTGAGCCCCACTTCAGTGCCCTAAACACAAATCATCTCAGTGCCTAGATTCCCCAAACATAAAATTTGAATCAGCTGATGTTCAAAATTTAAACATCTCAGAGGATAAGATAAATGAGAAAATCTGCTTTACCGATGGCAAGAGAAATCATGTATCATGATACTAGGCTGGTTTCTGTTCCCACTGTTCCCACTTCCTAAGTGGAAGACCTTTAATTGATTTCTGTGGGAACAGGGTTCATTCTATCACCAACTTTACACTCTATACTTTGATCTTTCCAAATATGCAGATTTAGAGACACTACAGTAGAATTAAACATAACAACACAAAAGATTCAGAGATAATTATCTTGATGACTTTGCATAGACAAATACATCACTGATCTTTTTTTTTTAGACAAAGTGCTTTTAAAAAGAAAATATCAGCAAAACTATGAATACTCTGTGACATTGAATAACAACTGGGAATGAATTAATGTTTCACTTCAACTGCATTCCCACTTGCACTTTCGCATCCATCTCCAATAATCCATCATGATTAATATTAGTGCAATGAATATTAAGATGTAGCTACATTGATTTACCTAATTTTATAAAGCATCACTAAATATTCTTGAAAATTAATAGGAAAAAAAACCCTTTATTCAGTTATTTGTATTTGGTGTATCTGTCACAAGAAATGTATTTAAGTAAAAGCAATTGCTTTCAGTGATTGAATTGCTTTCTGGAGTTCAGAGAAATTATAGTAACTCAATACAAGAATTTCACCTCTCAGCAGAGAGATGAATAATTGCTGAGTGATGAGAAAGATATAAAAAATAAATAGAGTATCTGGAACAGTCATGGTAAGTACCATTTTTCTGGATGCTGAAGACAATGTTGATGAATTTCCCTTCATTGTATGAAATGAATAAGCCTATGCTGAATAATGAAATTAAGTATTCCATTCTCCTGCCAGAAAAGCATAAAATACTTGAAACAGACTGTATTTCCAGATGTGATCTAAATCTCCACTGAGAAAAAAACTCAGTGCCTACTGAGAATCATAGAGAAAATGCACCATAGAAAACTCATTGTTCCATTAGATTTAGAAAAAAAACCCTAACACTTGTATTAAAGAAAACAATCAAAGGAATAGAGAGCTGTGGAAGAGACTTACTCCAAATAATAGATGGGAAAACAGCCTTTGCTTTGACAGCTACAGAACCCAATGTATCAAATGAAGAACATGTCACACAAAAGAACATTTTCCTCCTCTTATGATTTTTGCCATCTATTTGAAAACAATCAAGTGCAGCTTGACATGTGATGTGTGGGAACTGTATTTAAACTAGCATGACATGGTAAGGGCAAGCATCTCCCATGAGACGCTTTGAATTTCTATTTTTCCATCTTCCCTTTTTTCCTGTTTTTCAAGTACAATGTTGCATGGCAGGAAAATATTTAAAACATTGGACCAGACAGTGTTCTTCAAAAACGTGCTTTTTGGTGAACTAGAAGAGCTCAATGAAAAGGGAATTTGGCAGAAATCGATTAAATGAAAATTTCATCACTGAAGGGAAAGGTATTCTAATAGCATAAAGCTGTAGAGCCACTCCTAAGCTAATGGCTTCCCCTGTAATTGTATCTCGTGGAGGAATGTCTTGACTGGGTCACAGTCCTTCTCCCCCAGTTCACTCACATCTCAAGTATCTCAGTCACATCTGAGCCCTTAGACTATGTCACATGGTACATTTCTAGCGTGTGCATAAAAAGTAGGACCAACACTTTCAAAGACACTGAAAGACTTAACAGCCTACCATTGGCAGCGCACACGGATAAAACTCTGTTGTGCTAAAAAAAACTGGCCTGAACAGGGTAGAAATTTCCCTCAGAAAATGAGAGAGATCTTCACACTGCTTTCACTCCCACACATGCTTCCCAAGGAGGAATTTCCATCCCTGGTAGATACTTGAACAAATGAAAGGCTGAACTGGTGCCTTGGCAGCTATTGGGGATGCAGACTTTTAAGTCATTAACATTTGAGTCAGTAACACTAAAAAAGTAACAGAAAATAGCTTCCTTCTTGAAAAAAAATAAAACATCTCTGTTCCTCCTGTCCCAGCTATATGCCATCTTCTTACATATTAGGTGTCCTCTCCATTACTTCTCTCAGTGAAATGGAACGAAGCTATGAACAGGCCAACAGATTTTCCTGATGCTCTCCATAGCAGAACAGAAATTACGGGTCACAGAATAGTGAGAGATGGTGTTCTTACAGATGGGTTAGTAGAGCTACAAGACCAGGAGTTAATTTTGGTAAAGGTAACAAAGATATTTTCAGGCAATGTAATCTTGAGCTTTGGCCAAGAGTGTCTCCGTTGCCTTACTGACGCTGTTCAACAGCAGAGGCACAACACAGCATAAGGAGCAGGCAGAACAGGACCTGACTGAGGGAAAAGTGAGAGAGGAAGTAGGAAAGAGCAGAAGGAAAAGCACAATTAACAATCTGCAGCAACACACAGTAGGAGGGATGCAATTTGAGTGCAGAATTCAGTTACTTTCTATGTTTAGTTCTATTCTGGTATTTTGTGCTACTGTTGTGCAGTTGATATTAAAATGAGGACGACGGGAGGAAGATGATTTGTTCCGCTGCCTCTGGGCCACTGCTCTAACAGAAAAATATCCCTCTGTGAGAAGCCGGTCCATAAAGTTTCTTTTAGTGCAGCTTACAATGATGACCTTCACTTTGACCCAAAATTTCCATTGATCAGACTTCTCCATTTGATCAGCTAGAATATAAATGAGCATGCCTGCTTTATGCTCATGCCAAAACATGTATAATGAGACACTGGAAAATACATAGGGCTCCTGCTGAGCAAAAAAGGTTCCAGAATGAGTTTCCTTTATGATAATGGGATACATAGCAGTTTCCTCAAAAGAGATTAAATTCCTTTTAAAGTGAACAGTACACATAAAGAAATGGCTGCTTTACTTCCTGATAGGAATACTATCAGAAACTGAACTTTGTAGAAAACAAACTTGGAACTTGGAAACTGCAGCACATACAGGACCGGCTCTTACTTGCATTAATTTTGAATCATTTTTATATGTATTGCAGTTTCACTGCAGGAAGGAAATCATTGGTGTACTTAGATTCAGGCTACAGAAAAGAATTTAACTGAATCTCAACTGCAATGCAGGAAAGAGGCTTTATTTAGAAAGCCAGACAGGATTTTTCATAATAGCTTTATAATAAAAAAGATCTCATTTTCTTATTTCAAGATATGCTGTTTTATCACTTCATTTTTACCACTGAGTGGGATATGGTTGTTTTGAAATGTGTAAGTACTTTCAAAAAATAAAATTCAACTTAGCACATCCTCCCAAACCTGGCTGCTCCCTGGTTTGTTCCAGCTCCTAATTTTGTCTGCATCTCACACCTACATTCTAGCCTAGACCTAGAAATATTCACTGACAAAGAGCTGAAATCAATAGCAATTCATGGAAGCTGCCAGGGCTTCAGTTTAGGGTAATTGATTGCTGTGGTCCTGCTGAGGCTCTACACTTTTAATATAAGCATTTCTCCAAGTGATTTCTTCTGTTAGTAATTTAGTGCACACCGTTTTCATTATAAGGAGGGAACTGTGATGCTTACAAATCAAGCTCTACCAGTTTTACACTTCCTACATGGTGGTTATATCATTCCTATACCATGTGTCAACTGAGGGAATTCATTCCAAATGCCTACAGTTTTCTTGCAGGTTGTATGCATTGGGGCAGCAGGGAAGGGATCTGGCCTCAGTATGCTTGATAACATCATGATGTGATTACATCAACTTACTATGAAAGAAACATGCAAGCCCTAACTATCCCCCTTACTCCTTTCTTCTCATTGCTTAAAGATATTGCACGTTTTCACTGTTGAACAAAAATTCTGCAATAGGCATGTCACAACACTAAGGATGCCACTGGACAGAGTTCAGCTTTTGAATCTGCCTTTTAGACCTGTTGTCCAAGAGTCAAGGATTTCTGGAATGGATTATCAATAGGTTAATGAATTTGGCCTTTTTGTCAAATTTCAGTCTTTTACCTTAGGCAGAGAGATGACCCAGTATTTATTCTCTAAGTACTCCTAATAGCCAATGTCAATGCTTTTTATCATGCAGCATTCTCCCACTGCTCCACTAAAAGCATGTGCTATATGGGTTTTATTAAAAGCCCAGGGAGTTGCAATTACGTTGTCTGCACCATTTGACTCTTCCAAACCACAAGAAAAGAAACTGCTGCATAAATGTGTACTCCTTCTAGCTGTCTTGTACCTAATATCTGCTAATGCAAGGTATTGATCCATATGTGAAAATGACTTAGTAGTACAAGGTCAGCCCAATTCCATTATTTAATTCCAGTCTTTACAACAATGATTCTTCAACATATCAAAGTGGAGCTGGGAAGTCTGGCAGCAGTCTCACACTGGTGGGCATTTGCTGATGTTGATTGGCAACAAAATGTTTCCATTGAAGTCATTTAGGTGGTGCCACTATAATAGCACCAAGGCTTCTGACAGCTTTACTTTTTTTCTGTATTTTTCCTTATATCAGGATTACAAGATAGAGAAATAGTAAAATTGCTACAAGTGTTTTAGCTCTGCATGGAAAGCCAGCTCACGGACAATTATGTCAGGTGCTGGGCAAACACAAAGTAAAAGATTGCTCATTATACAAAGAGTAAGTACAAAGTACATAGAAGAGATTAAGTAATGTTAACAGAGTTCTCTGGACTTCTGAGGTTTCTTAACTCAAGGATTACAGCTGAAATTAGATGAAAAAGAGATGCTAGTGGAAGAAGAAAAGTCATGGTCATAGCTAAAAGGCTGCAGCAGCAACGAACTTTTCAGCTACTAAGCTAGGATTGGTCATGAAGGAGAATTAGGCAGTTAAGTGGTATAAAAAAACAAGTGGTATAAAAAACCAAGGTAATGTTGGCATCTAGCTCACCTAGAGATAAGCTGATATGCTCACACATCTTCCTGCCTTACTGGTAATAACATACATTCATATGGCATGGATGATAAGGGGGGGCTCTGCATGCTGGGGTGGTGCTCCTTGGGCAATGGCATCACACGCTCATTGCACTGTTGATGCAATATGGCCCCTGTTCCCTCACAGTCTAATAGCCAAGGCTTCAGCCAGATTCGCTCCAAATTTTGCTCTCTTTTTATGTTCTCTAACATTATAAGACCCAGAAACAGCAGAGAGGTGGATGTTCAGACCTTTCAAATGCATTTGGAAAGCAAGGTTTCATTGGTTTCACTGGGACATGACAGGAACCAGTCCCTCAAGAGTAAGGGACTAACGAGATTAATTCAAGGCCAAACATGAAATCAGCAATGGAACTTAAATGCAATCTCCCAAGCCTCTGAACAACAGCTGCAAATCCTAGACTTGCTGTCTCACATTTCATGCAGGAAGAGATATTCAACAAGAAATTAGAAGCAGTGATTGGAAACATTTTCCATTAGTTATGCTCAAAGGAGACTCTGTATCAATGTCAATGCTCTATAGATAAGAAACTGAGGCATGAAGTGGCAAAGATATGGCAAAGGACAGCTTAAGGGCCAGCAAGAACAATCCTTCTGGATTCTGGTCCAGTGGCCTCTCCCCTCCCCACCGGCAGTACTCCAGGTATGTAGGTATGCACTCAGTTCTTCTCACAGTCGGTTTTGAAAGGTTTTTCTGTTACTATTGTATTTGTCTTTTCAAATTGCAATGGTGCAAATCATATGCAAATTTTCCCTTAGATAGGCCTGCTCATACACATTGCAACCCCTAATTTACTTAAAGAATAATGAATTTAGAAGTAGCTACTGGAAAATTTTGGTGTAATCAAAAACTTCAGCTTGTTTTTTTAGAACAGAATGCCCCCATTTTCATTTGTAGACATAGTCACATGCCTGTTTTATCCACAACCATATGTACATCCAAATTTTCAAGAGGAAAGAAATCATTATCTGCATATGAACGCAGCTGAGAGCAAAATCAAGTGGATGAGTCAACACAAGACCTGTGCTTAAAAGCACATCTGCAGTTTTCAGTGTACAGTACTCTATGATTGAAAGACTGCAAAGTCATATTTAGTTGGTATATTTGCATGTTAATTAACTATGATTTGTCTGAAACTATTGTGAGATGCTTAACATTGCATTTGAATCATAGCAGATACCAGTAGCACCTCAGGTACATATAAAAATGTGAATGGAAAAGACTTATTAAGTCCCCTAGCTCAGGTTCTCTTAGGCAGCACTCTTTTCTGTGGTGTGGTAAATGGCACCAGGTACCACACACCAGAAAAGAGCACAACTTCAGTATAATAAAGCAAGGAAAATGAGGGCAATATTATCTCATTGTTCACAAACACACTATCCTGAAATCAATGAGACATTTAAAAGAGAACTGAGAAGGACCGACTTGGTTTGCTGAATTCACATAGTACTGAGAAATACAACAAATACAGCTTCCTGAACTGCACCTTAGAAGTAGCCAGGGATTTATGGGAAAGCAGAAATAATATTAAAAAAAAAAAAGTGTATGCGCTAACAGAGAATAGTATCAATGAATTATTTCTCGATACTTACTAAAATCCCATGTATCTTAGGAAGATCTATCTTTTAAGAGTCAGATGCAGAACTTCCAGCTGGAGGGTACAGACTCTTCAGAGGATTTTGGTGGGAATTCTTCTTTCCCTATATGCAATTTATGCTCCCACATACCTTGCAGAAACCCCAGTGCAGCAGTATTTGTGCCTTAATATAGTAAAATAATTTCATGTTTTACTGAAGTTATATTTGAACTCAGACTCATTTTTTGCACAATTTAGCTACCTGAAATAAGCCCTCCAGAGCATAATGCTCTCCTCTTCCCTGCATATTTATTACAGAAGCAGTCAAATAAAACTATCTTTAAAATATCTAGCTGTCTCTGAAAAAGTTACCTTTTAAAAATACTGATAAAGGCTTCAATTCAGAATGTATACAGATGTTTCTGCCTGCAAGCATCTTTGCACTGCCAAGAAATCCTTGAAAATCAGCAATGTGAAAATGAAAATGAGGAATAGATTAGGTTCTCATGAGAATCTCCAGAATGAAAGTTGTTAAAATCATCTCTATTAAATTATATAACACATCTACTAAAGCCCTTTGGTAGGAGTATTATCTAGTTGCTTAATCTATGTGAAGGATTTACAAAAATGCCCATCAGCTTCCTCTCTAGGCACTGCAGAGAAATATGGATTCCTGAAGTTTGAAACACCAAGATTATCCTCCAAGGCAAAGGAGTTCAATATTCACAGCTATATGTTTGTTTGCTTGATCTCTTTTCAGAACATTGATTCCAGACAAGTCACATAAGTCACATTCAGTACAAAAACAGCCACAACAGACATATCTTTTACTCTTGTCCTGTCACTTTGTTTAAGTTAATATGGGTTTTATTTACGAGAGCATTTTCATTCCAAAAGGCCCAAAAAGTGAACTCTCTAAATGGAAAGTATTATAATTTCATATGTAATGGCATCACTTCAGAGCAATCATTCCCAGTGTGTCTTATGAGGGCAGACAAGAGAAATTGGCATGTCTGCATTAACCAGAAGTACCCTGGCTACCTCAATAGCCAAAAAAGCTTCCAGGGTCTCATGTTTTAAAGACTTGGAGCATAGAAGCACAGACTACATGGCTTTCAACACCTGAGATGACTGCATGGGCATTTTTATTACATCTCTATTCTTCTATGGAATGCTTTCAAGCTAGACGATTTTAGCTGATGAACACAGCAAGTTACATTTTCTTCTTCTTTATGTTAATACCCTGCAGAAGATTGTGCTTTGCAAGGTTAATTTCAGGTCCTAACTCACAAGGGAATGAGAATAATTAGACCCATTTAAGAGAATTCTCCCCTCTGGCAGAGCTGATTGAATTATTTATACATTATCTTTTCCTTTAATTGTACCTAGAACTGTGTAAATGGTTTTTTTGTCTAACTTTCAATAAATTCATAGTACATGTTTTTCAAGTTGGATACACTGCCTGCACCTGTGACAATAGAGAATGGTTCACTTTTAAAATGCTTCAGTGAGAAATTAATCCAGAGGGAAACGGAAGCATGCAATTTAATAACCTCCACAATGACACCATACTGATTAAAACTCATCAACTGAATAAATAAAATTAGTAGGACAATAAATCTTGGACTGAATCCTGTTACCCATTTCCACAGGAATAACTTTGTTGACTGCAGCCACACCACTAAAATGTGCTACTTAGCTGAGTATCAGTTCTGTGATGCAGCCCTTTAGCTCCAACTTAACATAGTTCCCACTTCCCTCTTTGCTGATGGATCTCAGATTCCAGATATAACCCCAAAATACTAAGGCATAAACTTCTAGAGTGAAAAAGGAAACCTGTCTGATTATGTCAGTATTAATTTCAGCTCTAATGAGTGCTCTTTCTCTCTTTTACAGAAACAAACTTGATAAAGTTTGAGATCATGAGATTTGAAATGGCATTCCTGGTACAAAATGGTTATTTTAGTTTGCTACAGTCAGAAGAACAGCAGTTCTGAGTAGACTGTTAAGCAACTTACTCTGTGGGGATCTATGAAAAGACATTTTTGTATCTACTGTAAAACTCCAAGTGTCTCTTACAGTTTTGTCACCTAGATCACTCTACAAGAGCATGAATTCATATATATATATGAATTCGACAAGAGCATGAATATAGTGACATCCTAGCACTGTTCTTTAATGCACCATTGAAGGGTTCTGATACGGCTTTTACAGGCTCAGGATTTCACACTATCCTTTATCATCTGCTGCCACTCCAGATAATTTTCTTTTATGTTTTGGCAATTCACTATATGGTTCTAAAAGCCAAGAGTATTTTAATGCTTCTGGTTGTGTTTTTCCTTACTTCTGCAGCAACTACATAATGGGTATGCATCTCTATTGTGGGACAACTGCATTAGAGAAGATGGAGGGCTAGATAGAAGAGTAATCCATTAAAAGGTTAACTGAAACACATACTTTTTCATTCAAATTGTGTATGGACAGGAGTGATAAGTAAGAAAATTGCGTATTCTGATTAACAAACTAATATTTTTATTAAACAATAAATCTGCAGTACAGTTAATTATCCCAAGGCTATAGCTATGCTCAAATCACTTTAAATTAACTTCTTTAAAAACAACTCCAGGAAAAGGAAAAAACTGGTCTTTGCCAAGAATGCAAAGGCCTCAGCTATAATTGGTTTTTCACAGCCAGGAAGAACTCCCTCCATTTATTTATTTTTGGAGGACAGTTAGATAGGAAATATTTTCATAGTTATATCCCATGCCCTGAAGGCACTGATATCTGATCCTCCAGCCACGTATTGCTTGCTTTTGTGACAATGCATGTTTGAGCAGTCTGGCAGGATGGTCTGACAGCAATTTGATGTTAAAATGCTGTTTAACTAGCTCTGATATCTCTCCTTTTGCTATCAGATGTGCTCTTTTATCCATTCCTATCTGACTGGCTGATAGTCAAATTCTTGAGATATAAGTCAACTTAACATGAAGAGAACACTTAAAAATCTATGGCTTCCAACAAGGATTTTAAGGTATCCTTGGGCAAAACAAAACAAAAGTATCAAAGACTACTTTTGCAAACTGATTCATGGTTTTCATAGCTCTCTGAATCTGGTATTAGCGTCTCGTAGAAGCTGCAGAAATTTCTCTGTATTTATTGAACACAAAAATCCTTAAGGTTATTAGAGTCACTATTCATGCAGTCTTACTGGTTAGAGTTATTATCTATTACTGGAATCACATCAGTTAATTACAGATTAAGATCACAAGATAATGTATAAACACAAGACTATCTCAACTTACAATCTGGCAACTTAAAATTCACAACTTACAATTACATATACTTACTTTCTTATTAATTTTATTCCTCAATTGACACTGAAAACATTCCGTGTGTGTTTTAAATAAAAGAATCCCTACTGCAAGCTTCCTACCAAGCAACAAAAACATACATCAAGGACTTCCCCAACTACCACATTTCTAAAATCCTCCTTCTAGTGGTCACAGGGGATATTTCGTTTAGAATTGAAAATTCTTTATTTTATCTCATATTTAACTACAGTGCTTACAAAGAACAGGTGCCGGATGCATTATTTAATTACATAGCCATGGAGCCAGTGTGGTCCCCAGTCTAGTAGTGAGAGCATTCTTTCCTCCTTTTATATTCTTCTTAATTATTATTTATCTAGTCTTACATATCCAATTAGTGTGGACCCCTACAGAATCTAAAACAGTTTAAAGAAAAATCAAGCTTTATTTGATCAGTGATATCTAGAAACACTGTTTAACAGCTCCATTAAAAGGATGATCAGGTTTTATCCTAAATTAGAGCTGCCTTTCTCCAATTTAATGTGTACTAAATATTCTTTTTATGGTGCATACATAATCTTAATATTGGAACTCTGCCTAACTTTGCTTGTACACATCAGTGACGTCTGGTGTATAGTTCATATTTTAGCTTAAATAAAGTTCCTTTTTACCTAGATTCCATCCACCTAGAGAGTAGATTCAAATTTTTAGTATAATTTTTTAAAAATATTTTCAATGCAATGTATTTCATTGTGTTAAAGTATAACAGGCACTTCAGTAACAGAGGAAGAAAGATCTCTATCATGACCAGCTTACAATGTAATTATTGGTAGATAAGAAACAGCAATGAAACAAAGAACCTAATGGTTAAACGTTGATATTGGTGTGAGCTTTGTGCATTTACAAGTTTCAGATACTAGAATTTCTTTTTTCCTTTTCATTTTCTTTTCCATGCTGTCCTTCCCTATGATTCAGCAGGATAGGGCACTTAAGCCTTTATTCAGCTTTTACAAAAATCTACCTCAATTAGAGCATAATTCAACGTTCACCAAAATGCACAGAAAATCTCCAGCTGACAGTACTCAGATGTGAGTTAGGTGCCAAAATCTTTACTTTTACTGTTAACTTTTGTGTTTACTAGTAGGCCAGTATTACTCTGCTGGGTAAAATGGAAACTAAAGAGTGCATTACACCAATCAACAATCTAAGCCTGTCGAGAATAGTTTTTCCCCCCAGTTATTCACATAGGAGTGTTTTCATTAGGAGAGAAAAGCAGCCATTTCTCAATAGCTGCACTCAAAAAGAGCTTGCCAAACCATACAAACAGGGCACATCCTGCAAGCTCTTCTGCAGTCCTCTACTTCTGACTTACAGACATCTCCATTTTGCCTTTAAAGGAGAGAGACGGAGACAATGACTGTTGGAGAAGGGACTCTGGGAAGTAAAGAATACAAGAACACTGTGAATTTGAGGAAAAGCTACTCAAATTTTGTGAGTAGCACCTCAGTTAGAATATGGCTCCCTAGTACAGTGTATATATTTAAACACACAAGATGCAGATTGGCCCAACTTTTCTTGATAGAATAGGAAGTGCTAAAATATAACATACAGAGCTCTCAAAAGAAATAACGTCTGCAAACTCTCCAAACAGAGAGTGCATGCTTGAGGAAAACAGAGCTGGGGGTGGGGGCAGCAGCAGGTTCTCATGCTGTGGAGGTTTTTTTTCAAGAGCACGGAAAATGCATTGTGAATACAGCTTGTACACAGTTATAGTGTCTGAGGAATTTTTATAGAAACAAACTAATCTCACTCAAGGGCATAAACTTGCCAGCTTCCAGCTCCAAGAATGTCAAGAGAAAACTGCATATTTGCTTTCAGCTTAGCATTCAAACGCATAGCACTGAGACAGGTAACAGGAATTTTGTAAGACTGTGGCTGCCCCCAGAGCATGCTGTGATTATTCTGATGCACAATGGGTTGCCACAAACTTGGTCTCCATCTCTATACTGCGTTATTTTGGCTATACTATGTCTTTGCTTTTTTGTTGTTGTTTACTTCTTAATTAATTTCCCCAAGATACAGTGCCTAACGATCTGACTATCCATGATATACTTCAAATACTGGAATACATTAGACTATAAGAAGGCCCTATGGTGATTTGCTAATTAGCTTAACCCTTTTGGGACACAGAAGAAGGAATTTTTTTATTAAAACGGGATAACACTGGGCTATATTGATCTCACTGAGAAATGAGTATTTTAGTCAAGATGAGTCTCAAGATGAGTACATGCTGGAAACAGTGATGTTGTTTCCATAGCAATGCCATGACAGCCTCTAGAGTGAAATAGTGCGCTACCAGGAAATGAAGGGAGTTCAAGTGCTATGAGCTACATACTTCTGTGAGCGATCCAAATACATTCTCATAAAGAATATTTAGTGCAGCTAGATAGTCCAAAGATTGCTGCTGATGTGAAGTAAGCCTTATCAGTATGCTTCCAGCACTCCTGTTTTCTCATTCACTGCGCCAAAGATGACTTATCTAAGGGCTTAAGCTATGGGCAACACTGCTAAGCCATTTCAGACTGAACATTAACAAATATAGCAACCTTTACCTCACTTATTTTCCAGTGAAGAGTATCATCTATAATTAAGGACACTGACTCTTGTTCTCCGTAACACAACCAAACACATAAAACCTTTCAGCAAAGAAAAGCCTCATATGTGTAACTATTTACCAGCTGACCTTCCCCCTTCCTTTCCTCTCACCCCCTCCTCTCTTTCCTCATCCTGCCCAAACGATGCCGAACAAATCTGCTTGCAAGTGAGAAGCAGCACACAAAAGCCTTGCATATTCCTCATAAAAATTTACACAGCCATAGCATAAAACTCACTTGTCTGCTTTTCACCCCCGTTAGTGTTTATGTTAATATAAAAGCAAACCATAAAATCACTAATTGTATTTTACTTGCCTAAGGCTTTACCTAAAGCAAATTTTGCAAAGCTGAATTAAAGCATTTTCCAGGGGAGCCAAAAAAGAATTAACTTAAGATCTGCCTTGGTTTGTCTTTTTTGTTTTTCTCCAAAGAAATTAATAATTCTCAGTGATTTGTAAAAGTGCTAAAATAATGGTTATAGCCCAAAAGTTCTCAAATAAAATTCGACAAAAGTATCTCACTTGAAAAGCCCTAGCATATCACTGCTAATCCAACAGTTTTTCTTCAGCCTTTCCCATGTAATTTGTAAAGATGTTCAAAAACGTGAGCTGAATGTCCAGAAACGCTACCACTGTATTTGTTGTGTCATTGTCACAACCAGCCTCTTGAGTAAACAGACTGCAGTTCATCATACAGAACAGTGCTATCTCCGAGGGAAAGTAGAAAGACAAATATGTACCACTGCTAGATCCCTTATTAACAAATGCTACTTCAGACAAAAATACTTTCTGTTTATTGTTTTAAACATTTCAAGGAATCAAGCCTTGAATATAAAACAACAAGATGCTTCATTTCCATTTTTACATCTAGTAAAAAGATGTGAAGCAAGCATTTTTAGAACTGCCTGAGTCTCCTCCTGCCTGTTCTCTTAACTCTTGTGTAGCACAAGGCACCAAGTCCAGCAACACTCAGGTTGGATATTAGGAAAAAGTCTTCTCCAAAAGAGTGGCCATGTATTGGAACAGGCTGCCCAGGGAAGTGGTGGAGTCACTGCCCCTGGAGGTGTTCAAGAAATGTGCAGATATAGCATTAGGGACATGGTTTAATTGGCATGGTGGTGATGGGTTGACAGTTGGACTAGATGATCTTAGAGGTCTTTTTCAACTTTAATGACTCTGATTCTATGATTATTTGAACAGTTTGCTTGGCAGAATTTTCTCATCGTAATATGTCTAGTCTGAATTGCAAGTTGCACACCCAATGCTTTTCATAGAATCAGAGAATCATTTGAGTCGGAAGAGACCTTTAAAGGTCATTCAGTCCAACTCCCCTGCAACGAGCAGGGACACTACAGACAGATCAGGGTGCTCAGAGCCTGTCCAGCCTGACCTTGAACATCTCCAAGGATGGGGCTTCCACTGCATCTCTGTGCAACCTGTCCCAGTGCTTTGCCACCCTATCATCAAAAAATTTTTTCTTATATCCAATTTAAATCTCCCCTCTTTTAGTTTGAAACCATTTCCCCTTGTCTTATCACCACAGATCCTGCTAAAGAGTCTGTCCCCTTCTTTCTTACAAGCCCCCCTTTAGATACTGAAAGGCTGCTATCAGGTCTCCCTGGAGCCTTTTACCAGAAACTTATCTATTTCCAGGAGTTTTATGTAAAAGAATTTTCTGTAGAACAGACATGCAGTTTCTTTACTGGATGGATTTCAAAATCTACTGGAAAATCGTGCCCCTGCAATCTGACAAGAACGAAAAGGATTCTATATACAGGGAAAGGGAAAAAAAAGATACCTGTCATTGTGGCCAGTACAGCAAAACCAGTTTACCCTCTAGGATTAACCATCTCCTCATCAATGTTCTCTCCTATAGCTGCCTAAACTCTCTCATCACAATCTGCCAGTTACTCATTCATGCGTACCTAAAAGTAGCAGCAAGATCTGTATCTGAATTCAGGATACAAATTCAGTTATTCCAAAGTTATCCATGTAAGTATCCCAAAGCTCAGAAAGAAAATGTTTCCCATCCTAAAACTCAGAAACTAAGTCTGAATTTCCCCCTTAATCAGCAGTCTTAGAACACCATTAGAAATCCAGCAGGCTATTATTAACCGCGTAGTGTTTTAAGAGTTAAATCAATGACTCAGTTACAAACTCTAGAAAACTTACTTATCAGTAAATATTTCACAACAGGAAGGAGGTGACAGCTGAAACACAATTTACACAGCTGTGACTGAATACAACAGTTGAACATACAGGAGTAGAAGCAGTAACATCCTAAACAGTCACTCAGTCTCAAATACCTTTGACGTCCATGTTGTACCATCAAGACATATGGCAGCATTTACCATCCTCAGACTGTCTGTTTTCTAGCTCTTCACAGGTATATTGCAAGGGTTTGAAGTATTTTTAGAGGCCAAGCACTTTGGAAGACTGCATATAAATGTTTTCATACAAAGGGTAAACGAAAACAAATTGTTAATCAAGCTATGAAATGTATAGTTTTCATAAGCAACTTCTTTAAACTTTTTGCCTCAATTTCCTCATCCACAAAATAGCAGACAAATTTATCCATCTACCATCTTACTCTTTTGTGAGTTTAAGTCGATCAATGTGTACAAGCAATTTGAAAAGTTCTGCACACATACTAAGAATTGTTTTCCGTGACCACATTCACATCGCTTTGTTCTGATTGTATCAATATTCCCACAGTAATGTTTTATTTTTAAGAATTTACACACATTTGGAGTTTAAAAATTCACTTGGAAGTGACATTTCAGTCAGTAAGCTCTTACCACGGGAAATGACTTATTAAAAACCCATGCCATCCTCATGAACTATAACAAACATCTGTTGTCGTTTTTTGTTGCTTCATTTTTTTTTAAAGTTGTCAGAAAAATTTATCTTCACAATCCATATTTTATAAAACAGCTTTTAAAACAATAGGGACTGCTAAAAGCAAAGACTTACAAACGTATTTAGGAGTGTGGTTTGGTTATCACATACAGACATACAGAGATAGCTGTGCTTGTTCTGACTCACTGTTCTGCTTCAGAAGAAAGAGAAAGAAAACACACAGCAGGCACCTACAAAAGTGTCCAGGACAGACATAAGACCAGAGGGTGAAGCCACAGTGAGAAGGACGCTGTCAGGAGCCATGCTGCTATACCATGCAGGTGTGCTGGCAAAAAAATTTCCCACTCTGTCCTCTCATATGAAACAACACAAGTACAGTTGCTCAGCTATCAACAGCAGACATTGCTGTGTTGAGCTCACTCAAACTAGACAGGTGAAAGGCAGAAAAGGAATATCTCAATTTGTTTCCAAACTAATATTACCTAAGGGTAAACACATCTGTCATTTGATACTGCTAAGGCAGCCCCATTTGTTTTTTGTTGTTAAGGACAGCAAGAGTTGCTTGAAAATTTTTCCTCTGACTTTAATAAATCTTGGGCCAAGCTCCAGAGAGGAACTAGCCTATGAAGCAAGAAATGTGAAAGACCAGTAGGGACAGGAAAACAGACCTTCATGTTGGCGAAAGGAATTTGTCCCCAGCAGAATAAAAATTTTCCTTCAATATCCAATAGCTCCTCATGCAAATCCATGGAGAAATATTCTCCTAATTCCTTTTGAAATAGAAAGAAAAAGAAAAGGAAAAAGAAAAGAAATCACAAAAAAAAAGGAACACAGTATTCTGAGCTGGCCCCATAACCTATTTCTTGTCTTACTGTTTCCTTATGCTCTGCAAAACACAGAGAATCACTTTTCTTGGGTCCATTTTCTCCTGCTCCTCCTGCACTGCAGTGCAGGGGCAGCCTTCCAAATGACTGGAATGATCTCAGAACACAGCTTTCAGGATGATGCCAGCATTTCATACAGCAATGACTGCATTAACTCCAAGCACATTCACATTAAGCAGCTAAAACTAATCCCCAAACTGTGCACAGCTCAGACATAAGGGTTTTGTGAAGCAGGATGATGGAGAAGAGGGGCACAGACAGAGCAAGGAGAGATCTTCCAGAAACAAAAACGTGGCATAGCTCAGCATGAAATGTCTTCAGGAAATAACAGTATAAAGCATGCTAGTCAGGTGGATAGTTACCATTCCACTGGCACCAGCTTTCTGTTTATTTGTTATTAACCAACTCCAAGACCACTTTTTTTTCTCACAGAACTCCCTAATTTGTTCAATCTCTTAGCTGTCTTTTAGTATCTGAGCATTTCCCGTTACAAATACTGCAGAGCTTCTGGTAAGCATACGGTATATTTATAAATCTGCTGAAAAATATTTTAAAATGTCTCTCTTAAGCCCCACTAATGCTAGCAACACTGAGCAAGGAACCACAATAAAGGATACTGAAGCTTCTATCCGTGATTGCTAAATGCCAGAGGTTAATCCTGAGATCATCCGCTGACATATATGTCTCACAGTCACTGTTGACAGATATTGAGTTGACATGATAGGTGTGACCATTAGCAAAGATTCTCCGGGGAGTGACTTCTACCATCAAATCCATAGGTTTCAACACAGGCACCTGCCAAAAAACAAACCACAGACCAGAAGCAGAGTAAGATCGGAAATTTTTTTTTTTTTCTTTTGCTTGCATGATGGAGAGCAAGCATTCAAAAATTGTGACATTATAAAACTTCTCAGTGGAGGTATGCAACTTGAATTTCTCCATGGATGAGTAGCCGGGCAAGGCCATCCCTGCCAAGGGTGAAGGGGCGGGCATAAGAGCCATGGAGAGCTAGGCAGAGTGATGGAAAGCTTGGACTGCTG
This sequence comes from Penelope pileata, assembly GCA_013396635.1. Lineage (NCBI taxonomy): Eukaryota > Metazoa > Chordata > Aves > Galliformes > Cracidae > Penelope > Penelope pileata. The sequence goes on from WBMW01000802.1 coordinate 3,025,530, forward strand.
GAAGAGAGGCACTGGCAGCTGCCAAAATGCAGGCCAGTCCCAGGTCCCACATATGCAGAAGGTTCTGGCTCCAGCAGTCAAACAAAGAACTCATAGTATTTTGATTTTCCTAAAGAGTTTGTTTGCTGTAAATCACCTACAGTATTTCTTTTGCTACTTCATGTCTTTATCTCAAAAAAAAAAAAAAAAAAAAAAATCAAGTGGCAAAAAGGTTATAATCTCTGCAAAACATGATGAATAAAGTATTAGAAAACTAAGCCAACTGATCATTGCACCCTTGTTATTTCCCTGCGTGTCACTTCAATGTCATGCTTCAATATCTAGACAATGCCAATTTATTCCCTCTTGGTAAAGCATTAAACACAGACAAGCTGTGATCCTCAACTGAGACTACATGATGTGGTTGAACATGCATCAACCACAATCTCTTATACATCAGTCCACAAGATCATTTAAGGAGGAACACAGGGAAGTTAAAGCTTTACATTTAACTTGCTTCTACAACAATAAAACAATGATTCTCTCGGTCTTCTAGTTCTCAGATTATAAGCAATTCTAAATGGTTTTGTTTGCTTAATGATACAGAATAGGTATTCCATTCTGCATGAATTCCACTTATGTAGAGCTTTAGACTTTGGAGGGTTTTTTTTGCAACAGATAATGTTGGCTTGGTTTGAAGGTGGGAGTTGATTGTTTTTAACATTGATGAAACAGTAGCATTTATAACCTTCCAGTTCTAACCTTTAGTCACCTCCTTTGGAAAAACACCTGAAGTAAATTCAGCCACTAAAGTCTGAGAGGAAAAATCTATTACAATTTCATACATGCTTCTTTGAGCTCATCCATCAGCAATGCAGAGCCTCATATTCACTGGACTACTGCCTATCTCCAGAAAGAAGACAATTCTTTCATACTACTGTAATACAGATGAGACTGAAATTTTCTGTGTTGTCTAACTCAGTTTCTCTGAATGAGGTGAGTACACTGTTTAATATTAATTATAAGTAGACTGCTTTCGACACACTATGTTCCAGAATCCTGTGTAAAAGTATGTAAAGTCTTCCTGAGATAATTTTATAAGAAAAAGAAAACTGGTGATAAACTCTCTAAAAATTTTTGTGATGGTCACTATATCATAAAGTGCTTGTGCCTTGAAAAAAGTGCTGTAAATTCAAGACCATACAGTCAGCTAAGACTTCAAGAATAATTGCATACAAGCTAAGCACTAGCTACATATTTAAAACTTTGACTGACTTAGTGTCCATGACTATCTTCTTCATACAGGAACAACCAAGAGAAAGGCAGCATCTTACCTGTAGTGATGTTACTGTAGAAAGGTCTTTAAGTTTTCCTTCTTCATCTTTTAAGTTGTACCCCTCTGGCCTCTTATCTCTTTCAGTAATTTTCCATAACTTGATTGTTTTATCTTTGAAAGAAGAAACAAACAGCTTTTGTCAGCATAGAATGCTGAATGTGCTTGCTCACCTTTCACAAAATACTCTTTAAAGAAGTTTCTGCACCTTGGCTTAATCAAATTCCATGATGCATCATGCATCATAAAGCATCCAAGGGAGGGACTCTATGTAGCACAGGGGCAGAGAGTGATCGTAGAGGAGTGGCAGAGACAAAGTGTTATGGACTGACCACAGCCCCCATTCCCTGCTTCCCTTTGCTGCTCAGGGGGACAAGGTGGGTGGGAGGAAGGTGTTTTTGGTTTACTTTTGGTTTTTCACTCCTCTAGTCTGTTAGTAATATGCAATAAATTACATTAATCTCCCTGTGCTCAGTCTGCTTTGTCCACGTTGGTAACTCGGGAGTGATCTCCCTGTCCTTATCTCAACCCTTGAGCCCGTTCTTGATATTTCCTCCCTCTCTTCCTCTGAGGAAGGGGAGACAGAGACAGAGAGAGAGAGAGAGAGAGAGAGAGAGAGAGAGAGAGAGGGGTAGTGGAGTTCAGCAGCCCATCAGGGTGAAATCACCACAGCAACTCCTACAAATATTGATCAACCTACAGAAAAGAGGTTATTTCAATTTGCAGCTGAAGAGTTGTAAAAATGTTCAATACATTTCATTTGTATCAGTCACAATAATTACTTACAATACATATAGGGTGTATCATGTACTTGGGACTACTGTTGCATGTAAATGTGCTTTTCTGCTTATCTAGTCTAATATTTTAAAATACAGCAATTGTAAAATACATAAGAAAAAGTGTATTTTCCATTGTTGGACCTGACTGCTGTTGATAAATCTATCGCTTTCCTGAAAAAAAACATTTTCAGTGGTTAAGGATACCATGTGTTGGTTTTCTTCTTCCTCATCTACCTCATAGACTTTAAAAACTCCCTAGAAATTTTAAGTATGCTTATGTTTCTCAAAATATAGAAATATCTTTGTGAGGTTCAGTATTCTTTGAGCCTCAAGGGCGTTGTGAAGTTTAAATTAATTAACGTCTGGTAAGAAGTCTGAAATCCTCAGATGAAAGGATGTGTATGGGTCAAATTCTGATTTATTCGATGTAGATCAAACAGGAAGTCCCAATGTATTCTGGTACAAAAGATACCAATGACTCTTAATAATGTATTACTATACTACAAAATTAGTTCAGTTTACAACGCAAACCAGGAATTTGCTAACTGCAAGCACTGCAAATCCACAGTGGGATTTGAAAGCCTTGGTGGTTTCTTTCTGCCTCCATTAATTAAGAAGATGCAATCGAATCTTAGCTGATAACTTGTTGGTAACGTGTGAAATGGAAAAGAACCAAGATCCCCTCTAACAGAGAGATGACCTGTGCAAGAGTCCTTAGAAGGATGGCAACTGATTTGCCGAAGTGCAGACCTACCAGGTCTCATGAATTGAGGGTGAGATTTAGGTGGACTTTCCCCTCACACTCCCTAACACAAGGATGCTCCTCGCAGCAAGTTCAGAGGGCACTGTCCCCCTGCACCAGACCATGTTCTGCAGAAGTTTTATAGGATGCTGTTACACAGTTCTCACTTTTCTGACTATAACTGTGCTTTGGATCCTAAACTAGCATTGGGCTCAGAAATGGGTAAAAATATAAGCCAGTACTCAAGGTGTTTCTAACAATGGGACCAATGCGATCGTGTATGGCAGATTCATTCTCTGCAAGTTAGAGAAAAGGCTATTATCCCCTTCTAACAGGCATGTAATTTGTATCAATGGTAAATTAATTCTCACAGAAAGTCTGTGAGGCAGCTAGGAGTTCAACATGAGCCTTCCGTATCCTAAAATTAAAACTATTTTATGATTATGCCATGAGATGTATTTTCAGACTTCAGCCTCACTGTTCCAGATCACTACAAATCTTCCTTGACACAGAAAAACATTTTACAGTCCAAAGCCAACATCCACAGGCTATGCTCATGGCACCACTTCTGCTCTCCTCACATAAAGAGGTCAGCCAGGATGCTCCACAGTTAAGAAGAAGGGAAAATAGAGGGGAAGATGTTTTGCCGGATCTTTGGCTGGCAAATGGATAAACTCCTTGCAACACTGAGACTGATGTTTTCTTCCACTCTCCCCTTTTATATTAACCATAAAAATGATATAAAAGTCTATCAGACTAACCATAAATGTAGCATATCTGAGGACCAGGTATTGCTCAGTGATTCCAAAAATGAAATTTAAAATGAAAATGTAGAGGTTTACTTTTAATAATCTGCTTTTGTCACATACAATTGGAAGCAGTAGTTCTTAGCTAAAGTCATTTGAAGTAGACGGGATATTTCAAACGAGGGAAAAGTCAGAAGTCGCTTCTCAAGCTCCATGATGGGCTGGCTAATCATTAAACTACCACAAATAGCTACCTGTAACAGATATATTTCCTTTCAAACATTGCAACAGTGTCTCCCAGAAAGTAGGAAGCAACTTTAAGGAAAGCAGACTACAAAACATAAATGATGTACTCAATGTCTTTTTGTGAGTTAATGTAAATAGGTATTGGTATACATTTTAACTAGAAGTAATCATTTTGCTCTAAAACAGTAATTCCCAAAGGTGACATTACACTATTTTTCTACTGGCAATTCCCAATTATGCTCAAACTTTCGTAAGAGAAACTCTTTTCTGATTACAATGGGTTCTATGATTTAAAATGGGGTATTTTTGTCTCATGCATCACCAGCAGTATTAAAGGTTGTGGGTGTCCAATTGTTTCCTAAACGATACATGTATATATTAGGATCCATTCAGTTTCTTCCCACTGTGTCACATCTGCATATCCCCTCTTAGCAATAATACTGCATTTTTTTAACCAATAGGCCTTAAGCATGTGAAAAGATGAGTCAGTATCAATATCTTATTATTATTCCTACTGTAGAACTTCAATAAACCATTCTGATGATAATGAATGAAAAGGAAAAAAAAAACTCATTTATCTCACCTGTATTCATTTACACAGATACAAAGAATAAAAGTTATGACAAATACAGCAGATAAAATTTTAAATCCCTGGTGAAACACAGCTGCTGAGTAAGGTAATGCCTTTTTTCACAAAATTAATTTCAGGATAGCACGGCACACAAATAACAAGAATGGATAGCACTCGAAACGTCAAAAGGAAAAACCCTGTGACTATGCATAAAATGCATAAATAACAGCTATGACAGTCTCAGTAAACTCTGAAATGAGAAATTACTAAAACAGTAGATTAAAATGAACACAGTATTTGAATATATATACTCAGCAGTAAAATGTACAAGAGCGAAAGGGTGGTATGTCCAATATCCTCTCTTCAATCTTACCATTTGTTGATAAAAGTGAATGAGCTGCATTTTGCTGTGGCAACCACTTGATCTTGTTTATTTTTTCTTCTATCTCCAAGCTCTTCAAATAATCAAATTCGGGTTCATGGCTCTGGAAAGTGCTGTAAACATTGTACTCCCCCTGACTGTAAGGCTCATTTTTACTCTGTGGAGAGTAAAACCAAAAAAACATGCATTTCATGATGGCAATATATTTTCTCCAGCTCTTGGGGAAGTTGTATAAGCAGCCTTTTAAATATAAAAAAATTGAAAGTATAATTAAATTTCTCATTTAAAACATTATATTGACAGATCTGTTTCTACAGGAACTAAATTTCCTGTAAGTATTGAAGCAACACTTAATAAAAGACAGAATTTTTGAAGAAATGTCAATTATTCAGTAAAGCTTTGTGCAGAAGATACTGTAGATGGACTACAATTAAAACCACAGCAGAAAAGGTAACACAGCACAGACATAGTTTGAAATTGAATGGCTCCATCAAACAGGCAAAAGCTATTAAATAAAAGTAAAACAAAATCCATCACCTTTCTTCTTAGCTTAGAATTTTACAACTCTGAAGCGTTATTGTTTGGGATAGGAAAAAAACCAAACTTTTGAAGAAAAGACCCTTGCCCTCTTTTCACATTGTTTTACTCAGTCTTGAGGTTATAAAGAAATTTGCTGGTTAGCTCCAATTGAAGTACTAAAAATTAAAATTGGTTTTAGCAAGCTACTGAGGACTAACTCACGTACCTCAGGTTCCCTTTGGAATATAACAACCCGACCCCCCTTGTCACCAGTAGCCAGCAGTTCTCCAGTGTGGTTGAACTCAACTGTAGAAATAATATCAGCTGGAAGGGGAAAAAGAGAAAAAGGCAAATTTTAGGTCTCTGCTACAGCATGAAGTCATTAGAAATACCAAGCACTCCACGGAAAATGCAACAAATGAGGGATTTGAAGGTATACAAATGAATTCAACAGCAAGGCACTAATGCAAACAGGCTGCATGCCGTTAGAATCTGAGGTTGCTACACAATGAAACAAGTGCAGACATAGGCAAGGCAAACTTGTGTTTCCAGCACATCTGCAGCTTGGAGATCTCTGGAGAGGTTAAGATTCAGGAAGAGCAAACCCAGACTCTTACAAAGCTTTTTGCACTGCTGGAGACAGCAGACAGCGTTGGCCTCCAGATATTTCCTCTGCAAGGACCAACACAAAGGCTCATTCCTGCTGCATGTATTCTTTATCATTCACCCTTTATGAGGGTTTTAATACAACTGAGCACTAGTTTACTATGCATTCGAGCCAACAATGCAAAAACAAAGTACATGTGGTTTGTCCTGCCACAGAGGAACTGCTCACTGTGCCATGCTGGCGAGAGTCCATTCAAATCAGAGTTTTCAGTAAATCATTTCAGCACCACAAAAATGTGTCATCAGAAGATAAAAAGATCTCAGTCTCTTCTTTTTCTAATTTTCAACAATTCTCTTTCCCTAAGCAATTGCATCCGCTTATACAAGAAGCCTCATCAAAACCTGAGGCCAATCTTGAGCATAAAATACTAAACATGGGGATGAGAAGGGAGAAAGAGATGATAGAAGCAAAAGAACTGGTTCTTCTGCTTGTATGACAGTAAATGCTAGAATCATAATCCACAGTTAATCCTACATTATTAGCATAATTTAAATTAAAATGCCTAGTGCAATAGTAAATTAAGAAGCCATCATGTATACAATCACAGACAAATTCGGGGTATTACTCAGAGACTGCATGTATGAATCCTCTATAATGATCAGCATTCACTCATCAGAAACACAGGCCACAATTTTAGAAGTGTCTGTATTTAGCAGCTTCCCTTTAGGCATTAAAAGCTGTGGTTTTCGAATATGTTCATCATCTCTCAGTTTATACGGAGAACAATGAGGCTACAGTGGGCTAAGCTCTTTTGAAAACCTAGCCCCAAATGACTTCACTAAATTCAAAGGAACTGAAATAACAAGTGGATGTACCATTTATTGGATACATTTTCTGAATTGAAAACATCTGCTCCTATTATTCTTTTAATAAACTAGTAGTTGAGGGTTAGAAAGCTCCTCTTGCCAGCAGCTCTCATCAGCAACACAGCTTCCCAAAAGCCAGATTCTTACTGGAAGGTTATAGACAATTCACCATTTGGAGAAGGAAAACCTTACCCTAATAATGATAAAGTGTCTCTTTTGATCTTTTAAAGAAATTTCCATTATTGAATTCTGTTCGACTGTCTTAAAAAAAAAACTTGATCTTTCCTTTCCTCCACACACTGCCATTTAAAGAAGGGAGCGGGAATCACGAAGTATGCGTGTAACTTTCTTTTATGCCAAATAAAATGTATGGATGTGTAACCTTTGAGCAAAATGGAACATGACAACTTGCAACATTTTGGGCCTGAGCCCAAGCTTCTCGGAGTTAATGGTCTTTGATTTTTTTACGTGGACCTCCCCAGACTGTGTATTTTATAGGTGGTTACTCCAACAGCCCTAGTCCTCTTGGAGTACATGAAGAGCAGAGAGGCTACAGCTGGTGATGCTCTGGGGCTCAGGAAGGGTTGGGTTGCATCTAAAAAATAGGTTGTTTTGGTTTTTGTTGTTGGTTGTTTTTTTTTTTTTTAACATAAAAATATTCAATCAACTTTTGTGGCATGTAAAGCTCGTTTATAGTTCTTCCAGTGAAAGAATATGTCTTGGTCACTTTGTTCCTATCCTACAAAAGTCATACCAATGGTAGATGTGGGCTCCTGCTCACAAAACAACACCCGCACAATTTTACTCATTTAAACTTGTATCTCTCCCCAGCCATACAGGCAGAACTGCAAAGTCTCACACTGACAGTACTTTTAGAATGGAGACTTCTTTTTAGCATGCATGGAGCAGGAGGATAAGTGTAGAGGGGAGGATCATAATGCGTATACAACGGGTGTATTTGTGCATATGCTCATGCATATGTAACGAATAAATGATTTTCCCAACAGGTCACAAAAGAATCAGAACTGTGTGCAAAAAGAATGAATGGCAATTAAACTAGTACGTGTGAATACACTTGCTGTTCGGGTTGGAATAGTTCCACAATGGCATGAAATAGTCTCTGAATGGTCACAAGATACTACAGAGAGCATCAGGCAATGCCTGGCGATGCCAACAGGAGTACTTGCATGGACATCAATAACAACCAAAACAGGGTTATAATAAAATTTCTGCATTTTGTTATTATGTTGCATTTTCTAAAATGTGAGCTGTTAGGTGATTATTGTTTAAATAAAAGCAGCTAACATGTGAGTATTTCTGAGCAGTGGACTATGATGTAGCTCAGGGGCAATGCTCTCTCCCTCATAAGCTGTTTCTTCCAGAGGCACCCCTCCTTTCCATTACAGAAGTGAATTCTGAACTGGAAACTACCTATCGTTTTCAAATTAACTTGTTCTGAAAAAAGAGCAGAACCAATATTCTGACCTTACATGCTATGCAGCTTGTTGGTAAAAAATTAGCCTTGAATCAAAAAATCACTTTTATTGATCCTGTAAATAACAGCTGAAAGCAACAGCCAAAATATCTTATCCAACGTACCAGTTCAGCAGGCAAGCATTAGTCATGCTGTTTCCATAAAGATTAGCTGAACTGGCTCTTTCTAAGACAGAGGAGGTAGGAACAGAATAAATCCACAGAGCTTTTCATATCCCTCTGTAGGACATTGCCGTACATCCTTGTCAATGCTGTAGCAACATCAGCTGCTACAGTCACACCCTGCAGATTCTTACACTGGAGAACCATCCCCTGAGCATACACAGCAGCCAACTACGAGACTCCACCACCCTCTCTGGGATATATAAATGCTCCATGATTCAAGAGCTGGTGAATTTGCACGTACAGTAAGTCCCTGACAAGAGATGACAGAGATGAAGGGCTTCGTCCTGCACTACACCTTCCATGTCCTAGCATTATCAAGCTCAGTACTAACCAGGATTATCTCCAACAGATATAATTTACCTATTAAGAACAATTACAGGTAACCTCAGTAGTCAATGTTTCCAATCAGATTACAAACCTCAGCTTTTATCCAGTATTAATCTTCCTGTTCTGTTTGTAAATTCCCCATGTTGCCTACACAGAAACGTACATAAATTTGTTTTTAAAAATCACGATGCTCAACATTTTCACACAAATAAAAAGCACAAGTTAGGTATTCAACATACAGATGCCAACTGAGAAAAACACACCAAAAACTTTCAAAAGATGAGAGAACACCTCAGGGAGGCATACATGTTCCTCTTCCACATGCTGCCAGTGCAAATAGTTCCAGCAGGTACTATGCGTTACAGACCTCATTCCCCAGACCAGTTTTACAGATTCACAGAAACACAACACTACAGCCTAAACCAACAGAAAGTTTTTCCTAATCCAGTCTAAAGCATTTCGTTCCCTGACTCCTGGTCATCTCTCGTTGTATCTCATTGTCTAATTCCTCTACAGCTTCACTTTACCCTCTTTAAAGCTGTTTAATGGTGGTGGTGTACTGAACAGCTGCTGCTTAGCTGTATATATTCAGCTTTTCTTCTAATAGATCTAACTCTATCAGTGTACAACTATGCACATCAAGACATCTCTAGCTGTTTGTATTGCTCTTCCCTCAGCTTCATCAGCACTGCTCCTGCACAGATGCAGGCAAATGACACTACAGCAGCCCCCACTCAGACTCAGTGTGGGTGGGATTAAACAAATGTAGGCACATATAGCCCAAGTTATTTTGGCCTTTATTTCTCACCATCACAAACTTTTCTATTTTCACTTTTCTCTCACAAGTTTATTTCACAGATTTTAAATAGCTTCTTCCTTGGATTTAAGTAAAAGGTAACACAACAGATCAGTTGAAATACCTTTACAATAATCAGAAAATCCCTATTATTAACACTGTGCACAGAGTGAGACAAAGCCTGAACGTACTTACTCATCTTTAAACAGACTTTTGGGCAGAAACCTCAAGCAACTCTAAAAAAAAAAAAAGCTCAACTATATTTTTCTGTACATTACTTTTATTAATAAATTCTACTTTTATGAGGCCCTTCATTTGAAGCACTGGTATATTTTCTAAATGTTACTTTTGCTTCAGAAGATCAAGCAAGTAATGAAATTTTCATTAGTATTTCATCCAACAGAGAAATGCATATTTTTGCACAGCGATAGCAAGTTTTGAGGGAAAACATCATGATGCAGCTGTACAAGGAAAAGGTGATGAGAGAATGTAATACACAGTTGAATTGCAGTATAATCCTGATAGAGAATTAAAGGATTTACAGTGAGCCAGAATACTGAAATTAACATCAGTATTTTTCTTGTAAAAGGTTATGAAACCCCACTGACCAGAACAGGTGAGAACGTCTCCGTCATACCACATCCACCACAACCAGCATCACAACACTGGGCCTGAGCTGACTAAAGCAGCATCTAGGCCAGGTTTTTGTTGTGTTTTCCCAGTTGCTAGAAGGCAATCTTGTAGTCTACATTGTTTCAACCAAGTTTTGACCTGGCCTAACCTTGGTTTGTGAAATCCAATAAGATCACAGCACAATCTGGCATGGCTGCAAGCAATGTTCAGTCATACTGATACTGAAGTCCCTGAGGAGCATAATCTGGAAGAAACAACAAAGAAGCTTGCAACAAAGAGAGATATAAAACAAGAGGACAAATGGTAGATAAAATGAGCAGTATTACAGTAACTCGCATGAAGGGAGGCCATTAGAGTGAGCTGCATTGCGAGAATTTAATTTAGTCTTGGCCAAAAAAAAAAAAAAGTTTAATAAAAAATTGGGGGGAAAGAGCCCCTTCCTCTTTTATCAAGCTGAACTTTCAAAGGTTTCCTCCAGCAGCTAGAAAAGAACGTATGCAAACCTCAAAGGTATGAGGGTCAGATGGATCCTTCCTTTCTGATGCAGTTGGCAGAGGGATCTTCGACAACTGCAAAGTTTCCCACTTCACACAGCAGGCCCTGTAACACGTATTCACTCTGCTTCACAGCAGTGTTGTGCAATCACATGACATCAGAAACCACCCCTCAAAATGCAAGGAAGCACAATGAAATATCACATGTATCACATTGCCCACACCTTGGCAGTGCTAACTAAAAGCTAATACACCAGAAAGCCAACTCCGCTCTACTGGAAGACATTTTGTTCACAAACAATCTTATCAGCTCTCCAAGCCAACAGAGCAGTGTAAGAGAAGCCAGTAGTCATCTGGGTGGCCATTTGAGAAGGACAGATGAGACAAAAAAAAGAGACGAGCTTGCACAGGACAGAAAGTATGTGTGAAGTGTGAAAAAGGTAGCAAAAGAGTGGATGAGGGAGAGCATGTGTGGGAACCTGAGCCTGAAAGAGCACACAGAAATGCCATAACTGAAGGAAAGAAAGCAGTTTGAAACAAAGGATCTATCTGCTACTTTGCCTCTGACGTTATTTGTCAACCTGCTAAATCACACACTGCTGTTTTTTTTCATTTGTTTTGGCTTTAAACCCAGATGATGATTGTGCTACAAAAATGGCATCTGTTTCATGCTAGACGTATGGACAATGCAAAACACAACAGGGAGCTGAAACTGTCCAGGTAAACTGAACATAGGTGCTAACAGTGTAACTGCTTCAGGGACTGGCAAAACAAGGTTATCAATCAATAGCAGAACAAAGTCCAGAGAAGTGTGTCCCTGCACTTCATGTCATTGCTTTCCTAATTGATGCCTTGCTTGGCTTTGGCTTCATTGTCAGCAAGAACAAATATATTGAGGACAATATCCATCAGCCCCATTTAATCCTGTCAAGTAAGAAAAGGGAAGTTTAATGGACCTTTCTTCCTGAATATAATCATCCCCTCATTTGAAATCCAAAACCACAGGGTTGAATGCTGACTAGCTCCTGAAAGGCAACTTTGAACAAAAGCATTTCACTTTGGGACAGTAGTAAAGTGTTGTGGGAAAAAAAAAAAAGAAGATAGTAAAAATCTCCTAACCTCAAATCCTCACCAGGACTGAGTAAACCTTTCCTTTTTTAACTACCTTTAGTCTTTTGAATTTAAGAAATGCTACAAATAGACACCTGAGATCTGTGTGGGTGCCTTGGCTGACCATGATACCACCAGGATGCATCTCTATAGCCTCGGGAACCAAGGAAAGCACCTTCCCATCTAGATTATTTGACTGTAGGTTCAGTGCTCAAAGAGAAAATTTAAGAAATTCCAGAAACCAAATCCAAAACTTGCATCCCAAGTGTACTCAAAAGAGCTGGCTGAAGCCATCATGAGACCTCTCTCAATCATTTTTCAATGGTCTAGAGAACCTGGTGAGGTCCCAGTCAACTGAAATCTGGTAAATGCTGTCCCAATTTTCCAGTAGGGTAAGAAAGAAGACCCTGGTAATTACAGACCTGTCAGTCTCACTTTAGTGTCAGGTAAAATTATGGAAAAGATTATCTTGGGAGTCATGAAAAAACACTTGAAAGACAATACAGTCTTTGGTCACAGACAACATGGGTTCATGAGTAGAAAGTCCTGTTCAACTTAGTTTCCTTTTATGACAAGGTTACCCACCAAGTTCACCAAGGGCAGTCAGTTGATGTAATCTAGTTTGATTTCAGTAAAGCTTCCACCACTATTTCTCACTATTTCTTTCTGGACAAAGTGTCCAGCATATAGCTAGACAACTACATAATGCGATGGGTGAACAACTGGCAGATGGGTCAGGCTCAAAGAGTTATAGTAAATGGGGTTACATCAGGCTGCCAGCCAGTCGCTAGTGGGGTTCCCCAGGGCTCCATTTTGGGGCCTGTTTTCTTCAGTGTTTTTAAAAATGATCTGGACGCAGGACTTAAATGCATAATAAGAAAGTTTATGGACAACACTAAATTGGGAGAATCTGTTGACTCTCTTGAGGATGGAGAGGCCTTCCAGAGAAATCTTGACAAATTAGACAGCTGGGCAATCAGTAACCACATGAAGTTTAACAAGAGCAAGCACTGGATTCTGCACCTGGGACAAGGCAACCTTGGATATATGCACAGACTGGGAGACAAAAGGCTGGAGAGCAGCCCCACAGAAAGACACCTGAGGATTTTGGTCAATGGCAAGATGAATATGTGTAGACAGCTTGCTATGCCAGCCAAAAGGGCCAACTGTATACCCTGGGGTGCACCAGGCTCAGCACTGCCAGTTGGTTGAGGGAAGGGATTGTCCTGCTCTGCTCTGCACTGGTGCGGCCTCACCTCAAGCACTGTGTGCAGGTTTGGGCACCACAATATGAGGACAAAAATATTAGAGAGTGTCTGAAGGAGGACTACAAAGACAGGGAAGGGTCTGGAGGAAAGACAGAGCAAGACGTGATGGAGCAGCTGAGGCCCCTTGGTTTGCTCAGCCCAGAGCAGAGGAGGCTGAGGGGAGGCGTCATGGCGGCCTACAGCTCCTCACAGGGAGCAGAGGGGCAGCGCTGAGCTCCGCTCTCTGGGGACAGCAACAGGGTCTAAGGGAACAGCATGGAGCTGTGTCAGGGGAGTCAGGTGGGGGTTAGGAAAAGGTTCTTTTCCAGAGGGTGGTGGGCATGGAACAGGCTGCCCAAGGCCCCACACTGCCAGAGTTCCAGGAGCGACTGGACACTGCTCTCAGACATAGGGTTTGATTTTGGGTGGTTCTCTGTGGAACCAGGAGCTGGACTCAATGTTCCTTGTAGCTCCCTTTCAACTCAGGATATTCTGTGATTCTAAGAGTACATGCCACCACTGTGATTTACCATTTGTAGCCCTGAGCTTTAATACAGTTGGATTTTCCTCCAATATTTTTATAAGTATTTATTTTAAGAGCTTAGAAAATGTTTTCATCACTTTGTTAATCACATGCTAATTTCTAGTGGTATTTCTGAAATTAGAAAATCAGGAAATGACACCCAACTACTGGAGCACAGTCAATGTGAAAAAATAATTTTTGCCTACAGCACAAATATGTAAAACAGATTATCTGGGTTCTGTGCTAAAAAAGACTTCACACTGAATATGTGTCACAGATTCAGATTTTAATTAAGTGACCCCCACTTTTATTCCTAATTTAAAATCTCAAAACCCTTATTTCAGAGGTTCTGGCACCCATCTCCTTCCCACAGAGTACAAGGCATCTGGGATTAGAGACTTGACCTTATGCCCACTGAAGTAAATGGGAAGTTTCTCACTACTTCAGTGATAAATAAGGTCAAGGAACATTTGTCAGACGCAGTGTAGCTGAAAATTAGGACACAGTTCTTAAAAGTCTGGCTACAGTTTACATGTACTTCAGTTTCTTTCCGCTCAAGGTGACCTGCTTAGATCAGCAAGACTGAAAAGCTTCAGTTGTTGCTTCTGCAGAACCCCTAATTAATGTTACTATTTTTCCTAATGAAGTCAGTAAGTGCACTGCTTGTACCTTCATAATCTGAAATACTCAATGGACTGATAAAAAGCTTGCCATAAATCCTTCTAATACCTGTTTAGGGGCCCCCATATGGCAGCACTGCATTACCTGCAGCACATGAGCAGCCTTACGGTGCTGGGAGAACACAGCCCTCTGCGGTTGCGTGTGGGCAATGGAGAGCCTGACGCTTGAATAAACCACTGAAGATCAACCTGCATTTTAAAAACATCCATAGAAAACTTCCAAAATGCTCATCCCCAAAATGCTTCTCCACAGTTTATACAGTGCAACACATGCTAGCAATTTATTCTCCTGAGATTTCTGGGGAAAAAAAAATGCAGCTGGATGTTTCTTTCTTTCTGCATTTGCTGTCAAATGAGGCCAGCCTGAGCGTGACAGTTAAGGATTCAGCAACAGGCGTAAAACCCTCCATTTCATAAACATTAGTGCAATTAGAAAATGTGCCAGTCTACTCTTCCCAAACAACAGTGAAGGGCAAAAAGGAAAAAATTGCCATGGGCATCACATTATGTATGTACAATTTCCAGAGCAAGGTTTAAACTGGTCCTCACAGAACGAAGCCTGCCTGAGCTGGGAGCCCCTGCTCAGATCCATGTTATTGCACAGCGAGGAGCTGCACAGCCTGGCTGCCAGCGAAAGACAGATTAGAAATGGTGCTGCCAAGTACTAAAAATGCTAGGCAACCGGGTTTTACTGAGAGCACAGAAAGACCTTGAACCTAACCCTACATTTTGGAGCAAACAAATGCCAAAAATGGAAACTGTGCAAATTATTAAAATACATTAATTTTAGTTGCACTGTCAGAAACAATTATACTTGTGCACAATAAATGCAATGGTCTACAATGAGCAAACATCAAGTTTTGTTAAAAGACTATTGTAAAACAAAGACAAAAATAAAAATATTTAGATTTTAATGAGAAATCATTGATTTAAAATACATCCAAGGGTAATGAAAAGCCATCCAAAATTTAAAATACAATACTGAATAACCTGACTCAATATAAATGTCATTTCCCACATAATACATATGAACTTCAATAGAATTTCACTGCCAGCTGGTTCTGAACTTTTTTTTTTTTTTAAGTGAGCAATTAAATTCCAGAAGCAAAGCTCTCAGTAATTCTGTCACAGCAGTTCTCATGTTCAAAGTGTTTTACTGGCATTAAACCCCCCAGCAACCCAGGGAAGTCAGTAAGGAAATGTTAGCATTCCCATTTTGCACAAAGCAAAAAAATGAAACAGATCATTGAGAGTTTTTATCCAAGATCAGAGAAGCAGTTTTGATTATACACATACTAAGGGACAGATAAGCCAGGCTACGCCTCAGCAAAACATTTCTATTTAGCAAAGCACTTAATCATTTATCTTGATACTTAAATGTTCCCAAATTCGGTTCTAATGAGTATGCATGTTGTTAAGCGAATATACTAATGGAGACCTAACAATGCATCACAATAACATGCACCATGGAAGAAAAAGCCATGGTGAGCAAGCTTTCGAGTGAAGCTGAGGGTGTATAATCTCAGAATCATGGAGTGCTGGAGCTAGGAGCTGGGCTAGAGCCAGAGTCCTTAAGCACGGAGCGATGACAAGCGGAGCAGGGGACACAAAGCCTTATCTGCGCTAGTAAATGCAGCAGAACCCCAGTACGTTCTTGTGCTTTGTAATGCTGTTATTAATACTGTTAAATTGTTAAGAGTGGACCTCAACAGGCTTTGGTCTTGTGGTAGACTGCTCACCCCCAAACAATACCTCAGCATGGCTCAGGAGTTACCACAAGGCAGGGACATTTCTCAGCAGGCAGCACACACACAGTTCTGATGTTTTGGAAAGTGAAATGTTACCATCATAGACATGGGCCACTTCACACCACAGGACTGCAGTGCTCAACAGTGCCAAGTTTACTTGAGCAGATGTGACTAGTGAATGTCACTCATAGGAATCAGTGTTGCACATAGTGTGCAATAAACTATATCCAAACGTCGTGAGCAACATGCAGCTCTAACTTAAACATCACTGGACATCTCCTCTGTGATTCCCAGCAGTGGACCAGCAAGCGAAGGTCACAGCAGGGCTTGTTGGCTGTCAGGGGAGCTTGATGCCAAGCTGTGTAGATACTTATCTAACATTAGCATCTGTCTGCTTGGCAGGCTCCAAAGACAGTTCAGCTGACAACTCTGAATTTGCCTCTGGGTCTGTCACAAGATCATATAACTGTGGGACTTCTGGGAGTGCCTAATGTTTCTTTGATGAAGATCATGCACATCATAATATATTAGATCCTTCCTAAGCATCCTTTGAAATCAGCATTTGTGACCTCTCAGAACAATTCAGGTACTGTGGCTGGCTTAAGTGTGTAAACTAAAACCAAGCTTGAAGATCATGCTATTCCTTCCTCTTGATTACATCAAGGTCTCTTCAACAAGTTTATATAATGACCCCAAGAACAGAAAAAACACGTTTTTTGATGTTAACATGGGTTGAGGCTACTGATAGAACACCAAATGCTGCTCCTGAGATGGTCTAAAAACGAACAGGATAGCTGCCCTGTATCAGTTTCACTATCAACCATACTGCTTTAAGGTTGGATGTGGATGTCGAAAACACTAATGTTAACATTTTAGTAGTGGCTTTGGTCTCATCCTGTAACACTGTCCATAGAATGCAAAAGTCCTTGTGAATATAGGTATCCAACTAAACAAATGTGAAGAAAGATGGCATTACTCATGCTTAAAATGAAGGCATGCTAAATCACCTAAATATATCAGAAACTAGAGGCACGCCTGGCCTCAAAAGACTGAGTTCTAGAGAGTCGGAGTGTGTGAAAAGCAATGATAAATTTACCGTCAAGTTTAAGTGCATCATATTTCTAGTAATTACTCATTAAAAAAATCACTTACAGAACAGAAGACATTAAAAGTCAATGTACCTTTCCTCAATCTGTGTCTGATAAAGAAACTTCAAACGCTGCTAACAGCCTCAGGAAACAAACATCCCCATTTTGTGATATTCCCAAAGGATACCAATTACATAACAGGACTCGATCAGCATACATTACAAATGCTACAGACAGCATCTAAAACAGCAACTGCACTGTTTGCTGGCCAGGCAATGTCAGATGTTTTCACACTGAGGAACGCAGCAACATTCAGGTAACTTAGTAATTTCATAAAACAGCCCTGAGAGCTCCTCCCAGTCCAGTGACACAATACTGCAAACAGGAACTCAGACAGCACTCACAGCTGGGGACTTCCAAACTCCAAATCCATCATGTTTTAAGACTAAGTGCAATCATTCCTTCTGCACCAAATAGTTACATGCAATAGTACATGCTGCTAGCATACCACTTAAGCTTAAAAGAAAAAGAAAAAAAAAAAACAGCCTGAAAGAACAAACATCAGCAGGTCAGACTTGTGTCTCCCACACAGAGACAGAGCTGGAGCAGTTCTCCTAGAAGCCTCCCCAGGTCAGGGAGCTTCAAACTATACAGTGACAGCTCACAAATCTGCAGACGCCTTCCCCAGGGCCATGCAACCCAGAGCCATATCGTTGGAGAGCTGCTAATTTGCAGCCCACACAGATAACATTTAGACTTCTAAGTCTTTGATAGATGTGCAGGGCTCCCCCTGACTCTATATCCTCGAAGATCCACCTTGCAATCATTGCTGGTTGTTAAAACAGGCCGCAGTAATAATCGCTGTTCTCTCAAAGCCCAGCAGCCCTTGCTGCAATACAGCAGTTCTGCAGCACGAGGCCAACAAAAGGCTCAGCTCTATTTTAATTCCTTTATAACTATAAACAATGGATATGCAGTTGAGATGCTACTTTTGAATTTCTGTTTGCATGAGAGTGTATTTACGCACTGCAAAAGTGCACTGCAGAGAAATATTTGTGCTAGTGCTGACGGAACTGGCATCAGAGCCAATACAACACCGTTAGCTCGGTGCTGAGCCTGCGACAGCCCTGCTGTCAGGACACACCACCGCGTTCCGTGCTAAATACAAAACATACCTTTTCACCATCCTCCATTAAGCAATGTTGACATATCTATTAAATGCAGAGAAAAGGTGTTGACAGGTTTCTCTGAGGCAAAGCAGTAGAGAAACACACTGATTAGGTGTTCAAAGGACCGTGATAAGGAGGAAGTTGTTGCCCGAGATGGAGCCAGGGAGCACACACTAGGAAATTTGCCAAAGGGTGGCTGGGTCAAGAGGGCCACCACAAGCCCCAGGCTGCCATAGGCTTGCCACTGCCATCAGGTCTTGCACTGCATTTATCCCTAAATGATGCAAGACTTATCAGCAAAGTAAAAAACAAGATCTTTTACCTTGGAAAGCAACATTGGTTGGAATACCACTTCAGATCAAATACATGCTGCCTCTACTTTAGCAGCCCCCTATGTACTTGCACACTTAGTAGCTAATTTGAGAAAGTTTTGCTTCTATGTGTTTTGCACTAACTGGAGGGTCCAGCGAGAAGCAGTGTCACCAATGATGTTGTAAGAATCAAGCGTCCTTTGCACTGAAACCAGTAAGTAGAAGTTCAGTAATTCTTTACATTCTCTGGATCATAGCTATTGTGTGTTATTTTCTTTCCAAGCACCAAGGACTAAAAAGAGCATATGACATAAAGGAAGACAAGTATATCGCTACTGTTGTGTTTCAAAGAGAATAAATGAGAAGAAACAACATAATTTTCTCAGGATTCTGTTAGTTGGAGAGAATAAAACCAGCCTCCTAAATCTTGAACTGCTGCCTTAGAATCTGTCAGCTCAACAAATTCTGGAAATTTCATGAATAAAATAAAATAAAATAAAGACGAACCTGCCTTAGGTTCATCTCAGAAAGGGGGCTCTTAAATTTAAGTCTTACATGCTTATAATGCCTGAAGAAAGTTATTCATGTCCTCCAAATTCTTTACCAGTGCCCCTCTTCTCCAGTCCTCTGTGCTCCTCCAGATTGTTTAGGGCAAAAAGAGTTTGCAACCAGACATCAGGAAATACAGGGACACTACTTTGAGCTGAATGACTGCACCAGGGAGAGGTACAAGTTTGGAGGGAGAATCCAGTCCTCAATAATCACCTTGGGATGACCCATCTCCAAGTGCACTCACAAAGGGAAGTAGCAGCAAACATAAAAACTTCTTTTCCCAATGATTTTGCATAGATTCCAGAGCTCCTTTCAATCTAAAAAATTCTTATATCTGCATCCTTCCGTTTCACTATTGACTGTTCCAAGTATACCCTGTTTTAACTATGAAATTGCCTGCCACAAAAATCCAGCCCTTAAGGAGTCACTGACAACATTTTTCAGAAAAATAGACAAATGAAAATCATTATCATAAAGGCCCCATTTGCACCTGAAGTTTTTCCTGATGATGTGAGTTGAAGAGTCCCTCAAAAGATGTCAGAGCAGCACCTGGCCAGCTGGAGCTAAGAGCACACTGATAGCTTCAACATCAAACATATGGGCTTGATGCTATCAAACAAACAGCATCAAACCATATAGGCTTACAAAATCAGAAATTTTTGATAAAGAAAGGCAAGATATAATGAAAGTATGAGCCACATTGAAAAATCTCATGATTGCCATCAGTATTTTATGATTTACTAGCCAGCTGGTAGAGTAATAAAGGAAAGAGGCCAGAAAACTATACATAGCTGAGAGAAACTGCCTTGCACTAATTAGAAACAACGTGCAGTCTGATGACACTTTATAGACTTCAATTACCATACTCTGCAGGAAGGAGCTTTCAAACATCTGTATGATGACTATTCTCCACTGGGATGTCATTTACAGTGCAAAGTATTGAAAACAGGGCCAAAAAATCAATTATAATCTTTGTAAATGAGCATATTCTTGATCTAAGGGATTTGAACTTCTGTATGGAAATTTGCTTAAAAGGAGAGACAGAAACTGATTTGACAACAAGAAAAAAAAGCAGCAAAAGCCCTCATATCTGATGTGCACAAAATTAAACCTAAGGATCATTAAAATAATAATTTTTATATAATGTGTAATAATACAAGAATAATATTAGAAGTCATGCCTAGCAAAGCAGTGACTAACCACAAGCGAGGTTAAAGCAGAGGCTTTCCATATGGAAGTTTCAAGGCTAGTATCCAGAACTGCTTTTCATTGACCAGTATAACTTAGATGTTTAAAGATATGCACACACTAGGCAGGAGTTTCTAATTATTGTTTCTAAGCTGTTCTAAACAAATAATTTCATATTTACACAGAAAAACACAAATATGCAAAAGTACTAGGGAGAGAAAAAATCACGCATAGACAACTAGAATGTCATTTCAATTGGTCAGTATTTAACATGTTAGCACAGAGGATTATGGATTTTACACTAATTAAGGGAAATCAGTATAATGTGGATAAATAAATTACAAGAGAAAATATAAAAAACAAAACAAGTTTTAAATTAAAAAAAAAAAAGGTTGTTTGAATGGATGGAAGGTTTTCTTATCTACTGATTTTCAGGCTACATGTCTTTTATCTCAGAGGTTATGCTTAGAGGTATGTGGAGCAATGCTGAGTTTTTAAGAGGAAATGGGAACAGTAATTGTCAACCACAGAAAACAGCTAAAACATGCCAGGCATTGAATCAGAATCCTTAATCATGGTAGCAAATCTGACAGTGTTAACTTGACTTTGCACACAGCCAATATGACCAAGGACCATGAGTATTTTGCAAAGACAGTAAGAGAGATACAATTTTACCTCTTGGAATCAAAATTTATTTGCCTAAGGACAGACTGATGAACTACCATCATGCTGCTGCACTTGAAGAATATTTTAAAGTGCAAGCTAATGTGGACTGCAGAATCTTGCTTGCTGAGTAAAGCAAAAAGCATACTATTCCTGGGCTCTAGAGGCTGTCTCCTGGTAATTAAGAAGGTACCAACCTAAGTGTTGGCTTTGACCTTCAACGCCGTAAGCAATCTGAAAATCTAGCTGAGAGATCACGCTTTCTGTGCACTTTCCTCCTTTTTCTTCTCCTCTTTTGCTTTTCTAGTGATGATTAGAGAGAAGCTGTCAGTTCCTCTCTGACATTCTGCCATTTGGTCAGACAGGACCTGGACCTATTAACTTCCCATTCAAACCTTATAGCTCATTTCTCCTGTTGGATACCTGTAGAGAAGACTAAGAGGACATCCCAGAAGAGATATTTTAAGAAGCTACCACTAATTTTGAAGTAGGCTACTATGCAGATGGCCGATTTTAAAGTGATAGTGTGATTTTTATGGCTAAGAAATGGAAAGCAGTCCAGAACAGGGGATGAGATCTCCACCATCTGTGTTTAATCAAAGATGGAGGATGCTTTTACAATCCCTGGCCTCTTCACTGCTATGGAGCATCACAGCTGTCACTGTTGTTCTGGAAAAAGGAACTGCACAATGTATGTAACATCATGTACACCATAACATTAAAATAAAAGGCTGAATTTCACATGAAAATTCAAGGTAACTGGGCTAATGCAGGCTGTCTGCAGCTGGATTTCAGCAGCACAGCAGTCTTGGATGTTATTCTGAGCAGTAGCAACTACTTAAATAAGTAGAACCAGCAAGCAGCCACATTCCCTATTGTTGGAAATAACAAAGCTGGAACACCTCTAACAGGCTACCTAGGGATTACCTCAGCTAAATACAGCTTTGTTATCAAGAAAGAAAAGGATTTTTTTCAGCCTGACAGCACCATAAAAACTTTCGTTCATGCTGAATGACACATGAGCAGAGATTGGTGTTTATAATTTTCTGCTGGTTAAAGACTCATTCTTGTTCCCATTGAACTAAATGAGGCAAAACTGCCATTGATTTCAGTCAGATTGTCAGCAGACCTTGCAGACGCTAACCATCAGCACTTATTAATATGGAATTATCAGCATAAAACATATTGAGTACTTGATCTAAATACTTTATCCTCATTCATCAAAACACTTACTCCAAATGAACAAAGACAGAAAACTAAACCCAGACAAAGGTCACGCTGAACTTACAAATTGCAGCGACTGCCGATACCCATTACCTGCCAGCAGCACAATGTGTATTGCACCCGATCAAACCAGTGGACATAACACTTAGCAGGAAGCGCACAGCACCCCCCTCTTAGCCCAGCAGTTCCAATTCTGCCTCAGCCAGCAATATCCTCCATCCTTCTACACAAAACATGAAAAATTCATGCAAATAAATTCACACAATTGGCTGCTTATTTGCAGAACGCCTTTAAAAATAAAAGCCAGAATCAACTTGTGACTATAAACACCACAACTCTAGTAAAAAGCTCTTAAACTGCTTTAGTATTCTTTTTAACTTAAAAGAAATAATTAATGCACTATAAAGGAGAAAAAGAGTGGCAAAAATTCTGAATTTAATTATATGAATGGTATTCTATATACGTTTAATTGCATAGCGGTAACACAACCACTTTCATTACTCTTTATAGCCTCAGATGCCCATTAGCACAATCCCCAAGGTTCCTTATGAATAATTAGATTAGGAAAGGGGGACTCTGATGAAGCGCAATAGGATCTGGTGCTTATGAAACAGCACATTCTGAATCCAGATGCTGACATGACAACATCATGAAGAGCTAATTTGCACATCCAAATTAATACCATCATGATGATAACATAAAAGAAAGATATGCATATAAAATGAGCTACAGAAAATGTCAAAAGGAATCGAGGTACTTGTATTACAAAAATACATCTTTTTGACATTTTAACCCAGTTGCAAAGGTGTAAATAGACTAAGTGTCATACTCATGAATACAGCTCTCCTCAAGCAGACTTACTGGGATTTAATCCACTGCTTGGCAACACATGGGCAAGCTGTTTATTAAATAGTTATATCCATCAAACATGTGCAGCACTCACACAAACAGGTGAATAAATTTCATTCCACTTTATTACACATCTGTTTCCATTTAATGCACTGAATGTTTCTGTATTGTTTGCTGCTTCTTAGGTACGCACCATCAAGAAAATCAGCTGTGATATATTTTTTGAAGAGTATCTACATGGGACATAAAAGATACAAATGAATAAGGTTTTAAAGAAATTTTAAAGAGAGTCAGATATTCCTGCAGCTCTCATGAGTTGTCTGCCTGCATATTTACATGTCTGAATAGTTAAGAAATCTCTCCCTCAAATCCATTCAATAGAAACTAATGGTATCCTGATAGAAAGGGAAATTGTTTTCTTCCACTTCTGTGGTTCTCCTTCATGTGAAGTTTAAAACACAAATAAATGTTTACGAGGCAGAATCTACCATTTGCTACTCAAAAATGTCAAAGTTGTCTGTTTGTTCTCCACATATTACAGCATGTAAAATAAATTTATCCTGTTTGCCCTATGCATTTGAGAATACCTCCTGTCAATGCACAGCATGTTAGTCTAAAGGATTTTCAACTTTTAAAAAATTTGAATTCATGTCAAGCTGATGGGGTCCCTTTAGAATAATGTAACATTACATGCAAACCCTGAAGAAATGATAATACTGCTAAAAAGGGTACAGCAAAAACAGAAGGATAAGGGTGAACAGACAGGATACCAGCAAGAGCCATAATACTGGAGGCATAGCATTAAAGATGATAAAACAACAATTTGTGCAAATGAAATCATTTGCAATTTTCTTACAATGCAAGAGAAAGGAGAATCTCATTAAATACACATATCAAAAAAAAAACATATTTAAAGCTAATAATAACATTGTTCTATGCATTAAGTACTTGTGAAGAATCAATACCTCACTGGGAATCCAATGAGACAAGGAAGTCAAAAGAATTCATGTGAGATGTAAGCATTTATGGACTTACCCCCTGTTACACTAATTATGGACAGAGTTTTATGAACTGAGACTATCAGAACAGCAAACTTCCTGACTTTGGGAAGTCAAGATGAAGCACGTGCTATTTTTGAACATATTACACCTACTGCATGAGCAACAGGGTTTACACAGGGCATCATTATTCATTCTAATAAAACATTTTCTTTTAGAAGAAGTATATACCTTCTTCCCTACCACATGCCACCAGTCCTGGCTAAGTGAGGTTGATCCAACAATTTCAGTCACTAGGTGTTCCTTCCAGGGACTTCAAGGGAAACAACATCAGGACCACAGTGTATGAGTAGAATATGTTAGCAAAACCGAAAATCAAATAACCAGCAAGACACATAGGCATCATGCAGTGAGGAAACATATGTGAGGAATAAGTGGAAGCTTTTATGGGTATATGAAAGCATTTTCATGAGCTTTTGCCACTGTAACCCTCATGCTTCCCATACTTATCTGCCTTTTTTTGTCACCTCTTGCTGTGCTCTGTCTAAGTTATATGGTTCTGGTGGCATGTTCATTTTAATCACCTATAAGGCATCACACGCTCTTGTGGCACCGATGTGAATAAATAACACAAGGCCTTTATTCTGAAAAGACACAGCTAACTGCTCGTAGTAGTGAGGCATGCTGTACTGATCCAGGCTGAAGGCAGCCTCAATCAGTGCAGTCCGTAACTTCAAAGGTCAAAAATTTAAATACATACATGTATACATGTTTATATATAAAAAGCTCCTATGTGTCATTGTACAGCTAATAGTCTCCCAGGCAGGAACACACAAAGCTACAAAACACCATGCCTAAACCCCAAGCTGTCATGCTAGAGGTTTTCTCTGCATAGTCTGCCTGCACCACAGTCTGTTCTCTGTAGCAGCACCAAGATCCATTTCTGAACTTGGTGCAAACAGACGATATTTGCATTCCCACATTCCCTCATCTGCTTTCCTATAATTCTTCATGATTTGTTCAAAGGTTGGGAGTTCTGCCCCAAAACATGCTACTCCTGAAATGATGATGTAGGATGGTTTTCTCAAGTAATGATTTCTGAAGTTCCATCAGCCTAGGTCTGTGTAACACTTCACATGCAGGTAAGAACTGACTTAAATCCACATATAATTTAAAATGTTTTATTGCCAACTTTCCTGTGGAATGTATATGAAATGTAATATATAGTACCAGAACTTGCTAAAAATCAGATGTCTGCAATCTTTCAAAAACCCAGAAAGCACAGATAGGAACTTAGGATATCCTCTCAAAACAAAACACTAATTCTTGACATGAGAAAATATAGGCAGGAGGATTCCGTGAAATATTTTACTATTACTTGATTAGATACCGAAAAGAAATAATAGATGAAATGCACAAGCTCTCAGTTTATCTATATTTTCAGCCTACTGCTAGAGGACTACTGGGCACATAGCAGAAGATAACCTTTGGCAGAGCTGAGACACCCCATGGCATGGATCTAATTTTTAAACAAACCTTTTAAAGATATTTAAAGGTATTCATAGAATAACAACAGGAGGTTGCTTTTATTGCTACTTCTGTTACATTCCAGCTGTATTCATGTCTTGCATCAGACTAGCAAGTTCACATCAGATTTATGCTGGATTTTTTTAATATAAGGAAATAATTTACAGATAAGATCTGCAATAAAGTTCATCATTCATTCCTCCTCAAGTCTTTTTATTACCCTCGTTAATATTGCTTTTCTGTCTACAGACTTGAGCCTTCAAGTGATTTCTCATCTTTAATTTCTCTCACCTGAATAGGCCCATGGGACTTATCTGAAGGGTAGGCAGTACTAAGTATGTGCACATGACTTACAGGATTTTCATGCATGCATCTAGTCTCTGACTTGCAGTCATCACAGCTGAATCTTTAGCCATCCTTCTCTGGGAAGCAACTAAATATACATCAAGAGACATGCAAATTTGCCTAGACTGGTGACAACAATTTAGTCTAAGTGCATTTACAATTTTCAGTATTAGAATTCATTATTAAAAGAAACCTTTGGGAATCCATATGGTAAAATTTTTACTGAAGCCTTGATATCTCTGCACTTAGGTATTACATATAGTTGCCCAAACTTCATTGTCATTAAAGAGAGATGTGTCTTAAAGACTGCAGCTTTATGTTATCGTAACATCCTGCCTTGAAAAAAATGGAAGAATTTTAAATTATAAAAACAACTCAAACAGAAAATGAAGCAGTAGGGGAAGGAGGAGTGTTGTATCCACATCTGTTTGAAGCAAAGAGCCATTTTACAAGTCTTCAGCTAGGTCTGGAATTTGAGGGGGAAAAAAAAGTGTCAGCTGATGAATTACAAGCTTAATTACATCTGGGATAAGACATTTTAGAACCCAAAGGAAAAATGATTTGCTGAATGTCAGTATGCTCAGATGCCCACCACTGAGCAGTCCCTCCTCTATCCCAGGGTTTCAGTGAAGACAACATACATGTCAACCACAGTAGAAGAAACACAAACTAATGAAAATGTGTGTAAGCTGTAATTACACTGTCTCAATGAATGGCACTTGGGGTATTGTGAACAGATTGTACATGTTAATTCACACAGGGCTTAATGAAGCATTCCCTGTTCTACAAACTTCACCACTTGATTTAATTAACCTTCATACCTATACACGCACTACCTACCAATCATAAACATTAGAAAATGCTTAAATAAACTACAGTGCTTTGCAGCTACATTAGTAGAGTAACAGAGGCTTGGTTTATGTTCAGTATGACATCCCAAAGGCAAATTACAAGGTTCTTAGGTGGTAAAAACTCACATAGCAAATTTGGCCTTGTCAGCTCTCCCAAACATAAGACCTAGTCCCATAAAATGAAATTACAACAAAGCAGAATCCATTCATTCATAACAGTAAAACCTCCCTAGATTTACTAGAAGAGCATCAAACATGGAAATAATCTGAGACACTCTACCTAGATATTAAAAGACGAGAGGCTGCAAAACAAAATAGATAGCTAAGTTACATCTTAGGTTTGCAGGCATAGCTTTCTACAAGACACATGGTGCTTTCCTGCTAACTTTGAAGGGCAAAACATGCACCAAACACAACCACTCATACATCGTTTCTTCCTAAATGAGTACAAATTCCTGCTCAGACTCTCCAGAACTGCAGGGCAGGTACCTGGAAATGATAAGGCCTGTTCTCCTTTGGGTGTGAATAAAAAGAAGCAGGAAAACAGCAAAGCCTCATTTCACAATTTCCTGCACTGTGAGAGAACAAAGAATCAGAACTGCATCTCATGAAGGCATTTCAGTGGCATAGGAGCAGTCAGAACTGCTCCTGGCAGGCAGAGCTCTGCTGAATTTACTTCACAGAGCTTTAATAGTTGTGTAAATGACAAAACGGAACAGACATACTTTTTCTGTCTCCCTTTTTCCTCCATAAAAGTTTACATAACATGCTTAACATTTTACTTCATTTAAAAATAATCAAGTTGAACTTACTTAGTGCACAAATTAGAAAAACACTCAATACTGGCTTAGAGATTGCATGTGGCATTGGAGGAACATTAACGAATTCTTCACAACAGCAAAGAGTAATGGAAAGCTGCAGAGATAATTTATGTCAATCTCCAAAATCACTTCAATAGTATCTCTCATAAAAAATTAATCTGCAGAAGTTAGCAAGCATGACACAGAGAAGGGGAACCAGTGGACTGGAGAGAAGTTGGCTGAGGGATAAAAGGGAAAGTTTGCCAGCCATGGGAGATGAGGACTCTGTCTGCATTTTTAAATTGAATTGGGAGTTTTTTGGTCCGGTCCTAAAGACTTACATTACAAGCAAAGAGACACAGAAAGATCTTCCTACACGCCTACACAGCAGCATGGATTATTACTTTAAAGGGAACAAAATTAAAACCACATACAATAAAACAGAAAAGAAGAAAATCTATAAAAAGCAACCACATTTATGGTTACATTCTATCACTCCAGAAGAGAGATTTCAAGGGGGCAGGAAACTGTGTAATGGAGGCCATAAAACAGGATTTTGAATTAAATGAGAATTCAGCCAACCTTGACAACTTAAACAGAAGGTACCAAATCTGTCTTTTTACTTCAGTGGTGCTATGCTGTTCAGTTCGCAACAGAATCTCAACCAATGTCAATGTCATTTTGGCATAAAGGATAATAATAATCGTATTTATAATATATCCCTTCAAGGCACTATGCAAGATCACTCAAGCAGGTTAAAATACACCATGAAAATACTTAAAGCACTATAAACCTGCATTTACTATTTCTCACTCCAGTAGAAAACTTGCATTCACTGTAAAACCTTTTGTTTTACACAATTTTATTGATGCTGTGTTGTTCCTTAGTATGAAGAAAGGAGTAGCCAAGCACACTCGCCTGCCTCCCTGAAGTGGTGCTAATTGCTCAGTGGTCAGCCTTCACCTTACTTATTCTCTCAGCTCTTGGGCCCTGGATGTCTGGTGGTCACTTGAACCTCCAAGACAACAGATATAGAAATACTGTGATGCCAGAAAGTGCCACACTGCAGGGAGACCAGGAACACAGAGGAGAATGCATGACAGTGCCATTGCTGTGGACAGTTATGGGAAGGGTTTGACAGGAATACAGTTCGAGTGTGCTGTGGTGGTACCACAGCTCTCGCACCAGCTGTCACTAGGCCAGAGTGGCTCAGTCCAACAGCAGCAGCGCCAGAGGCCCAGACCTGCTTGGCGTCTCACCTGGTAGAAAGGTGAAATTGCAACAAGTGCCTTCAAATGCCCCTGAGCTAAGTCTGAAATCAAATTCTCTCAGTTCCCAAGTGGTCTCAATATGAGTAGTGTGCAGGAAAGGGCCTCCCTCCTCCCGCCATTTCCTCCTCTTCTGCAACACTACTGAACAAAGCAGACACCAACTCACCAACTGACAGCTCCTCACAGAGTTTGGCACAATCTGAAGGAATTTGCTACAAGACTGAACACACCTAACAGTTCAGGATCCTCAGGCTTCAGTACAAGTTTGGGTCCAACCCTATCAGAATAGGTCAGAATTCAGTGACTTTCTCTTTAAGCCAAGGCACGTCTGACTGACATACTCAGGTGCTCAGGGAAGCTTTCTGTTTCAGAATAGGAGCACAAATTTATTTCAGAAACCTCTACAGGTCATGTGGAACTGAAGAACAGACAACTACTATACAGCAGCTACTACAGATCCTTTACTGTGTCTGAAGCCTGAGCCAACTGAAGAGGACAGAAAAGTGATATGTTAGTCAGGATCGTGCAATCCTGGAAGCCATGGGGCAGAAGCTTATCTTTTGGGGATGCCTCCAAACACTCTCCCAGTCTCCCAAACTCACCTCAGCACACTTCTCATTGTGTGCTGCCCAACTGAGAAGGCAGAGCTGCTGCTACCAGCTCACAGACAGCACCTCACCAGCACTCATAGCTCTCGAAGGGCAGCACGAGCATCCGGGCCACCATGGCAGGCAGCCATGGCTGCTGGGACATTGCTCGGCCATAGTCAGTACTCTATAGTTATAATCAGAACTATGAGAAGTCCCTGAAGGCCTAAAAATCAAGGAAATGGTCAAAATGTGGTAATAAGCATTCTTGCTCAAACTGTTATTTTCAACACTGAAAAAGTAGATGTAGCTTTAATAACGACATGAGGAATATTTTCTAAGTTCCCTACAGGGATCACTTCCTCAAGAGTCTGAAGTTCCCGTCTTGTCTGAATGGTATAATCCTGGACTTAGAAGTATTTTGAACTGAAAAGGCAGAGAATTAAGCTAACTGCAACTTTAACACCCTCAGATCCTAGTAACTGCAAAAAAAAAGGAAATCTCCCTAAACTATCCTGGGCAGCACATGGGGTGCATATTAACACTGAGGACAGTGTCCTCCCATCCTCCTTACCAAACAAAACCATAGATAAACAATATGCCATAGCTCAGGGACCAGAGAAAACATCATGGTCTTCTGGGTTTATAATCAGACTCCCGAACATTCATAGCTGAAAACTAACTTAAGGCCCCAACTGACATCTATATGGCATTATGACAAACCGTAAAGCCAGTGTGGCTGATAACTGGCTTCACACCAAATAGTTTTCACATCACTAACTAAAAATCATTTTCCACCCTTACTGATAGTATTATAGATCTTATTAAATTATTAAATTTAGAGTCCGCCCTTCTTACTTGTTTTGTACAACAATCACAGGCAATAGGAACAACAGGTGTTTTGTTTTTCCTAGGACTCTGAAAAATCAGGGGTCACTGAACCAAGGAGTCCTCTACTTGCTTCTGTACCATAAAAATAGACCTGAGTCTGAAATAGCCAAATCTATATCGTACTCAGGGCTTCAGAGTTCAACAGATTGGAGACAATTTTATTCTGGTCTGCAATTTAACAAGACAGTGCAGAGCAGAATAAAGTAATAGACTTGGAAAAGCTATTTATAGTGCATATGCCCTAAGGAGATACAGCTCATAACTAATTCATTTCACATCACACATTTGAATGCAATATGAAAACTTCCCAGTTTCTCATCTGCACAGGAGAAAAGACCCCACTGTGGCTTTCTTTAAAATAATTAAGGATTCTTTACCAAAATATTTTAATCAAACTAAGTCACTATAACAGTCTTTTCTTTCCCTCTCTGCCTTCTATCCGCTTCCTTAAGAGGTCCACAAGTATTAAAGTTTTGATAAAAGTGTTTCACATCATAGCAGTTTGCCAAGCTATTAAAAATGTTGCTCATTTTCCTAGATAACACATTTGTTTATCACATGGCTTTCTACAAGCTGGATTAAAATCCAATACATAATTGGTCATATCTGCAGGAAACAAATGCTAAAAAATCCAGTGAGCAACGCAGCTGTGCTATCTGCATCTGAGGAGGCTTTGGTTTAGTTTCGTTTTTTGTTGTAGGGAAGCAGATCAACTGAGCATTATCCAGAGGACTAGGTAACTGAATATTTTATTACAAATGATTAAGAATTAAACAACAGATAAGAAAGAAAGATAAGAATGTTGCGTAGTACCTAAAAGACATGAACTGAGTTTCCCTCGCACTGCAACTGCAGCAGGAACAAAGTAGTAAATAGACACAATGCTCATTGCAATGATAACCTTCTAATTTCTCCACAATGTTTCTTTCATTTTTCTGTTCTCCCACATTCCAAGTGTTTTAATAGCTTGCCTTCAGTGTGACCATCCTAACAACTGTGTGGTTTCAGCAAATATCAGTGCTGAAGCCATAGGGCAAATAAGCCTGCAGAGGATGCTGCAAGGAGACCCACCCTGTGCTCTGCAGAAGCGTCCGCTGTCAGGGGAATGCACTCAGCTGTGCTAGAAAAATAAGGGGCTTTGTGGACAGCAAATACAAATAAAACCACTCTAGACTGTACTATGGCTCAAAGACTTACCAAACAATGACCCACTATTTAACCTGGGACTTCTGTTATTTTACAATTAAAAGGCAAGTTTGTGTTAACAGATTTTATGCTGAAATTGCAATTAATTGCTATAGAAAACGATGTGAATTAACTCCACCAATTTGTAATCCAGTGCCTCTAGGGTCCATAGTTTTATTGAGTAGCATGGTAACATATCCTAATTTATTTTTACCACAGCTGAAGCAGTATAAAACATTATTTAAAACACATGTTAAACATAAAAGCATAACTGGATATAGTGAGCTTACAGAGTTTATTTACATTGAAGGTTCCATTAAAATGCTAGGAAACAACAGGGAAGAATACATACAAACACATCCAGATGACCTAAATGTAACTGCTTTTCTATTGAGCAATCTGTACCAAAAGTAGTTACTTCATAGATGGATGCTCGTTTTCAAATTTATCAGCCATAAAATTTAATGGGTGAAACCTGGATAAATGTGTTCTAATTCCCTAATTAAATGTAACAGAAAGAATGCAGATCTCCTTCAATAACCCTTAACAGGCTCCAGGGTTTGGTATTTTTCCCCCTCAGTAGAGTATGCAGATAGCAAGCACTCATCAGGTGACAAGTGAACTTCCAGTTCCAGAACTGGGCCTTTTCTAGGCTGTAAGAAGATATGCTACTTTTTATTTGCGTGTGTTGATTTTCTTTGGGAAATGGAAAGGAGCCAATGTGAGGTTTGCTCACTTCTACACTGGAGGAGGACTCCTGTGGTTTTTTTGTGTTTTCATGTCACTTTTGCTGTTTCTTCCTTTCATCATCTTTCCTAACCCTGTTCTTCAATCTGAATCATTGTATTAATTATAAAAGAAGTATGTACAATTGAACAACGTTAACCACTAAGATTATTAAAGCAAGGTATCTAAATTATACTGACAAGCAAGCAAGTAACAAGAAGTTGCAAAGTGTAGTTATAAGTGGGCTTAAAAATAATTACTAAATAAAACAGTTGCAGCTGTTTTTCAGAATTTGTCTGAGCTACAATACGTCCAGACACCATGTTACAGATTAACATGCCAAGATTCTACATTAGTTGCTGCCCCACTGCAAACTATTTAATGGCTTCATTACATAAATAAGTGAAGAGATAAAAATCCAAAACAGAAAAGAAAATAATAAAATGAAATAACTAATAATATTGGTTAAAAGCTTCTCTGCTTCCTTCAAAGGTCAGAATTATTTATTTTCCCAGGGAAATTCCTTGTTCTTCACTTTTAGCTTTTTGTAAATAAAAAGAACAATATATAGGTAAGGCTATTAGTTATTAAACTTGCACATTTTAATGATGAAAAACAGAATGCTGCATAATCAATCTAGAGGCATGTGACAGCATATCAGGTTTTTGGCACCTTTAATTATGCATTATCAGACTGATTGCACTAGCACCATCTCCATAACACAGAAAAGTGCAAATGTCTCTTGAAGGCTAAGAAGTGCTCTCCTCATGAAGAGTATTTATAACCAGTGCACTGCAAGGGCACACAGTTACCGATCATCCTGTCTCCCTATGATGTACCAATACAAGCTCCTGATGTGCCAGTACATCAACTTGTCAGAAGCAGCTAGAGCAGCATTAAATAGCAGCACTACGAGCAAGCGTTCAATGAAGTTGCAGTGCTGAGTGTACGTAAAAGTTCAGATCAGTATGCTGCTGCTGAGGAAGCATCACTTTAGCTGCTGACCACGTTTGCTGTGTTATTAGATGGCAATGCAGCGAGATAAAATGAACCGCTACCAATGCAAATGCCACACAATACCATATTATACACAGTTCTCAGATAGAACAAGAAAGAACAACAACAGCCCTCTTCCATGTCTATTGTTGTGAAGAACTGAAGCCTCATTTTGAAACTCTCCACTGTGCCAAATTCATGCTCCAGCTGTTAATTTCAACAGAATGTAAAGCTCTGCCTATTCCTGGTTTGCTGCCTCATCGTCCACTTAGCATCATCTCATCAATGCAACAAATCCATTTAGTTCTTTTGTAACAGAGACCTATGGCTATATAGACTGCTTTTTAATGGATCACATCTATCTCCATAAAATCCCATTAATAGTTGAAAATGCAAAATAACTTTTCTATCGTTCTCTGCATCACTGTGCCCCTAAACATTCTTTGCTATTTATCTCTTTATGCTGCGAGGTCTGTTTTTACCCTCTGTTTATAACATCAGGGCAACCAGTTCTCTGCAAAACCAGCTTCTAGTTTTGTTGCACTGAACTCATCAAATCTGCATCCTCTGTTAGTTTTTTCCAGTGATGTTCATTGTCAGCCCTTTGTGCTGAGGAGTTGGAGCTAAGGCGGTCTCTATATTGCCATGCTGTAACTCTAGCTAGTACCTAGCTGCAGCATCCCATGCGTTATTAAAAATGTTTAGTCATATTCATATATGAAGACTTTTATAATAAAGGAAAAACATCTGGATCAAGCTCTCAAAAACAGTGACATAAGAAACTAACTTGCTATGACAGTTTCAAGATTCCTTTCTATGCATTTAATTCCTTCACTGAATTACAACTGAGCTAAAGTAAAATTCACTTCTGATTCTACAGTTAAACACAAAAGCAGCTAACAAAAACCATGAATAAATTTCCTACTTTTTCTAACATTTGTGTACTTCTCTTCAGTATGTTTTTCACTTCACATTTTCAATGTTCCAGGGTCTCAGCTATTTCTAAATTCTGTAATCGCTATTACATTCCTTTCATTTAATAGCAGGATTTAAAAACTGTATCTTCAGACTATTACCACTGTCACAGTACTATATTGCCCAAAATCTGTCATCCCACAACAGCCCTTTTCTTGCTGCAGCATGTGGTTGGGGAGACCCTGACCCATCCTCTCTTCTCACAGCAGGTGTTAAGCAGCAGTTCCTTAAGCCAAAGCCTATGGTTAGCTCGAACCTCCTCTGCCAGCTCCCAGATATTCTCACTGTGGTGTTCACATGGGGAATGAGAAACCTCTCACAAGGTCTTTCCAGTTCAGACTGTTCGCAGTTAGATTTTTCCCAAGAATTGCAAATAGACAAGTGAAACACTTTTTATAAGCTAAAGCCACCATTAAATAGTACCAGAATTTCCTTGAACAAAGAAAACAAATCTACCTTACCCAAGTGCTTTGACCTGCCAGCTGCTGAATAGATAGCTACACAATAGACACAGAGACTTATCATGGAACACTGGGGGTGGAGGACAGGAAGGATTTGACACCAACCACCACAGGCCAGCTGAATGTCATCAGAGATAGCATCATAACTCAGCAAGCTTATCTTCTGGCTCCACTAATAACAGAGAAAAAATTACCTATTATCTGTATGCCAAAGGTGCAATCTATTGCTATTGATCGAAATGGCAGACAAATACTTCAATTATTCGCTGTATTGTATTAATTAAAGAGGAGAATGATGGGAGTTTTTCACTAGCCTCTCAGCAAGACCATGTATTTGAACAGAATTGTACTCAGAAGGATAACCATCTGTACAGCGGCTCTGCAAGCCTGAACCCCAGTGGCATTCATTCTTTAATGTCTTTTAGCCAGACAACAGAAAACAGATTTCATGTAGCAGCTTGAAAGCCACATGCAACCAGAAAAATTTTCAGTGCATGACCTACAGTCTTCTTCATTGTGGTCACGCTCTTCAGGACCAGACTGTGGTTGCTGTAGGATCTCCCTTAGCAAGATGTAGATGTTCACGAGAGACCGAACATGCCAGCCAATCCAGCCTATGGCCATCCGCCCCAGACCCAGCCGCTCTCCCAAGGACTTTGTGCATTACAGAAAAGACACTGGAAGATTTTGTATCTGGGCACCACACCAAAATAAGGATAAAGCTCAACATTTGAAGGTGGTGGCAGGAAACAGCTGCAGCTCAACAAGCAGCTCAAAGAACTGAGAGGACACAACCAGGAAGCTTTCCACTCATCTTTGGCTAAAAGGAATGACAAGTTTTCCAATTCAATATCCAGTAAGATCAAAGTTTAAATAGCATGTGTGCACATAGATTAATATTTTAAAAAAATAAATAAAAAATATTCAACCAAATATGTCTCTTTTAACACACGAATCAGCACTACCACTTCAAAAAACATCAAGAGACCTGTAATGAGTTGTGTTTATAAAGTCACCTCTCCTATAGTTTAGAACGTAACTATAGGTAAGAGACAGAAGGTATCCTCATCAAAACAAATACAAAGAGAAGTTCTGTCCTCAGAAAGTAGGCCAGCTGGCACTGAGATTGCTTGCTCATTCCCACAGCTAACTGAGACAGCAAAGCAGATATAAAGAAACCAAACTATTAACTATCACTTAACACTGCATTTTATTGATCTACTTTTTCTTTTGATAAGACAGCTGTTATCTTACAGTCAAAATCTGTTTTCTTAGAAAATGGTCTGTTTTCATTTTATGATTGCTGAGTAAGTAAAGTAAATGCAAAATATATGTCAAAAAGGAGATGAAGTTTGGTTTTAAGTTTTCACTTTTTACTTTTCCACATACAGTAAAACCAAATAAAGCTGTGCTGCCAATAGATCCAGTGTCTACCTGCCTCTGAAGACAAGTTGGTAAATCACAGGAGTGGGTAAGTTTCCAAGCTGCAAACTTGCTAGCAGCTGGCAGCATCAAATGCCAGAGCCAGGCCAGAAGTCTCTTTCAATTAAAATGTTTTAAGAGTACTTTAAGCAGGATGCAAATGATAAAAAGACAGTCCACAACAATAGGGACAAACCATACTGTTACAACTATCCCAAAACCAACAGAATCAAGAGTCAAATGAGATCAAAAACGGTGAGTATACATCACTGTACCTTGGTCTATCATTTGGAAGATATAATTTATCAGTGCAAGCAGTGCAGCTTGTCTACTATATTTAGGGCTAAAACCAGATGGATTCAGTCAAGGAAATCTGAGGATTCTAGATGCCACCAGAGTCGCCTTGCGCACAAGCTTCCTTATAGCTTTCCCTAAAAAACAAAGAAATTTAAGACAAAAAAATGGTGAAAAATTTCCTCATCTAAGGTTAATTTTTCAAGCAGGAACAAAACTGTTGACCTTGTAAGCAAGCAAGCACCTTGTTCTCCCAATCACTTTCAATAACAGAAAAATACTTCCTCAATGGTCTTTCCCAGACTTCTAAGAGTATAAATCAAAAGCTGCAGCCCAGAGCTCTCTAAGCTCCTGCTCGCTTCCACCTGTGTAATTAGCTGACACTTAAGAGAGTTTCCTCTCATACTTCTAACCCTAAAGAAGTAAGTACTATTTCTTGAATTATCAGGCAGGTATGAATAGTTCACTCCGGATCTAGGTCACTGGAAGCCCTTTGTAAAGCTACTGAAGAGATTCAGCTCAGATTCGTCAATTTACCCTCCACCAAGAACAGTTCAACACAATTCTTGTTGAAGCAGGGTTTTAAGAAGCATTAGCTGCTTCACTCAATAAAATTATAAATGGACCCCAGAGCATCAGTCTACAGGATCTAGAGAACAGGTGTCCTTTCTCTTTCAATGAATGGTAGGATCTTTCTAATGAAAAATGAAAAAGTGGTGAGAAAAAAAAAAATCACACAAGCATACAAATAAAATGCTCTATTTCATAGAAACAAACTGAATGTCTGTCATCAGAACATGAGGAGATGAAGTTGAGGAATCCATCTGATATTAATATTGGTACTCAAAACAGAAAAGCCCAAGCTATCAACCCCTCTTACCAGGTCTGTACAGAGCAGCAAAAAAAATAACTTCATGAATCCTTGTGGAAAGATATTTTCCATTTTAATTTGTATCTTTCAATTTTCTTCAAAAGCCTTTCTTTTCTATAAGACATATTGGAAGGCAAATCAATGCAAGTACTGAATACGAAAAAAATCTATTATACATGGCAGGATGATTTCAATGCTTATTTACACGTGCTTACATTTAGATTTGTAGATCTTTGAAATTCAAAAAGATGAAGTGTTATATCAAAGCATTCATTTTTATGAAGGCATTTGTCATTATGTGAATCTACTCCAGACAGCAGTAATCCATTCAATTTAGTCACTCAGGTGTGTGTCTGCACACATCCTACTCATGACAAAGTTTTCCTTCTACTTACATTTGTACTATTAAAAGCAGCACTCTTAATAAATGGTGTGAATCAAGCTCACAGAATTCTTTTGGTAAAAATGGAGCAAGTCCTATGGGTATGCAGACCATCATAACTCTATCCCAATTTCCAAAAGCAATGGAGCTATGACAACTTAGACCATCAGAGGCTTGGTATATATGACTAATTGCAAAGATTCATTGTAAGCAGTGAACAGCATGTGAAAGGTAAATAAAGTGACATACAGCAAGCCAAGTCTTTGAACACAAGAACAGCGCACAGAGTATTATTTATGTAACTGAATTTAAATCCATTTCCTTTCTCTTACATTGCACTTCCCTTAAAAATTTCTGCTAAATGAAATCCTATCCCTTACAACTTGCCTTCAAGCATGAGTGGCAAGTACACAAAGGCAATCATTAGTAAAGAGCAATTTCTAAGTGAAAGCATATAGAAATATATCTGCAGTTAAGATGTAAAACCAAAAACTACAGAAATTAATATATTGTATAGAATTTCTTACAAAAGTATGCAAATGCAATGGCCACTGCAGAAAATACTTTCAAAACTTTGAATATTCTTGTACACTTTCTGGCTTAAGACTTTCCATCTCTTTTTAAATATGATCAATGACTGTAAGTGCTTGAGTAACAAATGACCTTATTCATCTCTACTTCATTTTGCCACCACTGGGAGACCTCATCCAAGCATTTATTTGCAGCATTATTTAAAGCCTCTCCAAGATACAACTTCATCCTTCAGCTACTATGCTCAACCAAACCCTTGATAACTACAAGGTGGTTCCCTTCACACTCAGTGAGGGCAGAGGTATCAGTACTCACTGTCAGCATGTCCCACTGGCAGTGGGACATTACTGCCTCCATGGGGGAAAAGAAGGGGTCTAGAAAATAAAAAAGCTCTCATGACTTAGGAGAATCTGCTATCCACTGGGAAAGGCGATTGTGCCATTATATGGCACAGGGTACATTAAAAAAAAAAAAAGTATTTCTAGAATACATTATTTCTTTTTTGTCTTCTTATTTCCAAATTCAAGTAAGTTTTTTCACATAACTGTTGTTACCAGGTGCATTGTCTAGGTTTTTCATGGCCTTCAGTATGTAGCATTCTCTTTTGCAAGTGTGATTTCTAGCAATTTCTAAATTGAAATGAAGAAGTTTTATTTGTGGTAGAGCCATGACTTTAGAGAGTCAACGTTTTCTATAGAAGCGGCAGTATTTTCTATTTGTCCTACTGATATAAAAGCATACAGAGTAGAGAGGAGAACAAAACAGCCTGCAAGTACACAAAAGCTTCTTTAAAACCTGTAGAAGACTTGGTCCGTGGGAGTTCATCCTCCATTTTTGGATAGTCCTCTACCAGAATGTTACCCCTCCCAAGTAACTTGTCTTTCTTATGACCTCAGACGACTGCAGTGACTCATCAGCCCCATTATGACCTTCAAAGTCATTCATTACTAAGTAGCCTTCCAGAATTTTCTGATTAGCCAAACAGCAGAAGACAAGCAGCAGAATCTAGTAATCTACCACCAGCAAGTAATATTCTGTCAAAAATGTACTACCATTTTGTAACAAAATGAAACATGTGAGTGCTGTGTGTTGTAGTGAAATCAGAAATGATCACGGAATAAAAATACCCAGTAATTTTTTAGCTGTGAACTACCGAAGGCTTTAGGGTGATAAAACAACATGCAGAAATTAGTCTATTGGTTCAATTTTTATCATAATCCTGATGATTTACTGCTATGACCACTATTATCAGCATTTTGTTATATGTTAGAAAACACACCATAAACACGGATTGTTATCAGAATTTTCTTAAAAATCAGAATTCTGCAGTTCTCCCAACCTCTGTAGATTTTCAAGACAACAATAGCTGCTCTTTTGATTATAGCTCTAGTCTGTGTGACTGATTTCTTATTCTGGGCTGAATCACCACAAAAGCAAGCCGATTGGCTACATAAAATGCTGAATACCATAGCAACTGACTTGCAACCTTACTAGCGTGCAGGAAGGATTTTGTACTTGCACAAGAGCTACAAGTGAAAATGCCAGGCTAAGAGCAGACCTGGTGTAACATCAGCAATGCAACGGAAGTACAGAAGTCGCTTAACCTCTCCCTAATCTTTTCCCCTTAATAGCTTCTGACTGCAAAGGGCAGCAGCAAATCTTCAGATTCTCATTAAATACAGTGAACAAGGAAAAATGTGTGCTATGGTATTGATTTAGCATATAGATCTAGCCAGTGCAGACTCTTTGCCAAAATAAACAGGATTAAATATTGAAAAACAAGTCACAGAAACAGAGCAATACTAGATGTTGACCTTTAGTTTCAATTAATAATCATATCACTCAATAATGAAAAAGATTAGAAGTTTCTAAAGAAACATCTCAAAATATACTTAACTCTTCATTGCCCAAGTTAGTGACTACTTTGAGGAACACACCAAAGTCGCCATGCCACTATACTACCAATAAAAGCAATCACTTAACGGCAGTACCCTCCAAGAACTGTGTCAGGTTTACAAGGAAAATACAGGAAGTAACATATTGCTCTAGAGTAACAGCAAGAGGCCTTCCACTTCAGAAAAGCATAACCTTCTTTTAGGCAGCTGAAACTCACTGTGTTTGGCCTTTATTGGCCAAGATAAACTCAGTTCCATCCTTTTTGCATCCACTGAAGTGACATGCAAAGCATACCATAAAGTAACATGCCAAGTCAAGAGGATCAAGTACAATGCCCATAGCACAGGTACTTACATTGCTTTTAATATTAGGGATTTTACACCAAAGACATCTGAATTACATAGCTCTATAGTAGCACATTAACTTACCTGACCTCTGCAAGCATCATTCCTGCTGAGCTATTACTGACATTAAAGAGTGGTATAAGCCACCCATGCCTATGAAAATTCAAATACTTGTTTGCAGTTAAAACAGAGGGGCCCTTCATCTTCCTGAACCAGAAAAAACTGGCTATTTCTATCAATGAAATAAAGAATGTTAGGGTATTTTTTACCTATTTATTCACAGACGTGAGTTATCAAACTATGCTTGTTTTTTGGAGGTAATTTCATTGTACTGGTAAACTGCTTGACAAGGTCTACTCGTTGCTGAAATCAGGCACATTTCTGCTTTGTTTCAAGTCTCTGATACATCATAACTCAGACATCAAATCAGCCTAATTGTAAATGTACATTTGTACTCAGTATGTACATAACTCCTGGTACATCTGCATTTACAGTATGTAGGGTATACATGCACTTTGTTATACGCCACTGATACGTATGTATCCAA
This sequence comes from Penelope pileata, assembly GCA_013396635.1. Taxonomy (NCBI): domain Eukaryota; kingdom Metazoa; phylum Chordata; class Aves; order Galliformes; family Cracidae; genus Penelope; species Penelope pileata. Next base: position 3,066,461 of record WBMW01000802.1, read on the forward strand.
CTCAGAAAGTATGCACATTCCTTGAATAAAGGCCCTGTTCTATCTTCCAAATATTTGGGGTTAGTGCTTTATTTTGAAGTCACATTTCTATTAGATCACATTCTGCGAAGCAGTGCAGAATCCTCCAGTTTGGCTCCATAAACAGCATGTCCATGTTTGTAACTCAAGCAGAAACAGGAGAAGCAAGACACAGAGAATTTTGACTTTCCCTTGATTTTAAAAGCTCAGAAAACTTTCGATGTTTCCCATGTCCAGCAGGTAAGAGCACTTGAAGGGATGATCGTAACAGAGGGCTAGCTCTTGCCCATACCTCATACTTTTAGAATGGGAATTTATGTTGAGTTTGTTTTGATATACCTTTGTTTTGTTTATAAGGTATGAAGCAAGGATGTTTTTACTCAAGTTTTTAGCCAGAAATTCACACAGAGACAATGCCACTTGTTTTCTGAAACACGTGAAATGGTACTCTGTGGTTAGCACTGCTTGCAGCCCTGGTCTGAAAAGGCACTTTGTATATCCCGGAGATACTGACATGCTGCTGTATATACAGTGCTTTCACATACAAGATCAGATTTTGTTCTCATATCAATAATTTCATTAAACTTAAGTAAATGATGATTTATTATTACTATTTCCCCCCCCAAAAATAGTCAATTTCCTCTGAAGAGCTTATCTTAAGTCAGAAATGGGGAGAAGAAAGACAGGAGAACAGGCCAGAATTACGTTTGTTCATTCCGTGTACTCACATACACATTCAGTCTTGCCTATACAAATTAGAAAAAGTAGATCAAGGACAATAAATTATTATAACAGCAAAGGTCAGTCCCGAGGAGGGCTGGGATACCAATTTTTTTCTTTGACCTCAGCTCTGAAAGAGTTTTTCCATGCACAAAGTGACATGAAAGAAATGACAAAGACACAGCACTGCAGCAGAGATTCAGTGAAGGACATAATGATAAGGCCAGGAAATGAGTTGCTGAGACAGGAGACGAAATGAATAAGTACCCTAATCACTAACGGTCAGACAATGGCTCCAGTTGCAGTGTTTCAAAAACTCTGGCAGAGATTAAGACAAATGCTCAGAAAGCAGGAGAGAATGGTGCTCTATTACCCTTCATCCACATAGCAGAAAGGCATTACTTAAGCATAAATACTTATATTGTTCTTATTGTAACTAGAATTATTCTGATAAAATAATTATTTTATAGACAGTGTTATGAAGAATTTTAAAAGCAATTTGAAATACCAAGGTTTTTGACAAAAAAAAAATTAAATAATTTTTCAAGGGTACACATTTGCATGTTAGCCCACGTGATGAACATCTGGAAGCAACTCATTAATATGAAAGAAACTCAGAGCTAAGGCAGCACAACTTGTTCCTTCTAATACGTAGTACTGCTGATACAGCTAGGGCCCAAGAAAAGTATTACAAAAATATTAAACACGAAAGGGGGCATCTCAGCAGAAGCAAGTACAATCAGCCAATAAAAACATCTTTGTCACAGTGATCACCAGAAGAAAACACCCAAGCCATCAAACAGATGTGCAGCACACCAACTCTTATATTATTACAATGTTCTAATCTGTCTTTCTTTTTCCAAGCAGAACCTCATTCCTTCCAAAAATATTTATACTTCTGAGTTCAAAAGTGAGTTGGCCTAGCCAGTTCAAGGTGCTCCACAAACCAGGTAAAGGTGTTTGCCCAGTTAGTTTCAGAACAAGCTTTGTAAAATGAGGAATTTAAAAAATAGATGAGAAAAGGCAGAAGCACAAGCTATGTCATCAGTCTGAAAACTGCCCAGTTTCCCTGGTGTTAGACACAAACATCAGCATCTAACACCATTCCCTAGTGTTAGACACAAACATGTAGAAGTATGTAATATAACCTCTGTTCACTCCATTATTAAAATGATGAATCACAGCAGTGAGTTTAGCTGGTTTTCCCACAGACACCTGTAGAATTAGGGGGTGTATATAGAAGACACAGCCAGTGCCATTTCCATACAGTTTTCAACAGTCCAGTTTAAAAAAAAAAAAAAAAAACAGATGGCTTGTGCAACAGAGTTGCTCAGCAGATGAGAGACATAAAAAGAAGAAACAAAGAAGAGACAAAAGGCTACAAGCCTTTAGTTTTATTGTAAATTTTTAGGGTTTGCATGATCTTTGGAAAATCTCAGACTCCAAATAACAACACTTTGTACATGCAGCATCTAAGTGTTCCTCTAGGAGACAGATGTTTTCAAAATCACTTTTATTCACCACTTGTAAAGTGACACAATACAATTTAAAAACTGTAGACATCATTAATACATTTGCATTTTGTGTCTTCCGTAGTCCATTGTCATATGGGCTCCCTTGCAATCAGCCATCCAGGATGAAAACAAAAGTAAGCGACAGGCACCCTTACCTCCAAGTCCATCTCCAGAATCAACCTCATAGATGCTCTCCCCTTCCATGCTGTCTGTAGGACCCAGCAGAAAACAAGATCTCTCACAGGTGACTTGCTCAGGCTCCAGAAGGAAGCTGAATCCACTCACTCTGCAGCCAGCAAGTGATATCTTTCAAACAAAAACATAAAAACAAAGCCATTGATCCACTACTGCTATATAAAGGAGCAGTCATTTTGTTTCTCTCTTAAGCCCCCAACATTTCAAAACTGTATGTCAGTTACACATCCAATATCTCAGGACTTTGTAGTAAAAGTCTTTTCAGTGGGTATCTGAGTCCCTTTTCACTTGAAAATTCAACTCACAGTTGAATTACTTAAGTTGTTACTCACAGTACAAACCCTCTAACCCATATAAAGCATTTGCATCAGCCCAAATTCCAAAACTATCCTGAGGGGAAAGCCTTGGCACAGCTCCATGTTGTTACTCATATGGCTTGGCACGACAAGAAGTGGGCAAAATGGAGCAATATACTGCCTATCTACAAGATTAGCTCCCCTCAGGCACTCTATGGATACAGTGAGACCAAACAGCACAGGTTGCAAACAGCAGCACAGCCTGAAGGCACACAGACCATGTGTGCTGGCTTTCGTAAGACTACTCTAAGGATCAACTTTAAAATTAGGCAGAGAAAGCATCTCAGTTAGCATTGGACTTGATTTGCAGATGACAGTAAAGAAGAAGAGTGTAAAGATGGGTGTGGACAAAAGAACAAAAACATCCCTTGGTGTGTTTAAGAGAAGGACAATAAGGGAACAAAATCTCTTTTCCCTCAACTGAGCCTGACTAACTACTTGATTTTCTATTACTCTGCTCCAGCACTGCAAGTTTTTACCACCTCCTCCTCTTGAATAAAAGAAAAATCACTCCCAACAATTTTTTTTAAAAGTACTAATGAGTCAGGAAACATCCACGCATCAGCGCCTTTGAGTGGAAGAGACAAAAAGCAACCAAAACAGCATGGAGTTAGTAGCGTAGCTGTGAAGCAAGCAGAGAACTGTGAAGCAGAGAACTATCACGCATCGGATGCTCGTGATCCAAACAGCAAAGCCAGGATGAGCTCCACCACCCATCCCCATGTGTAAGACTTGCAATCTCATTATTTTTAAAACAAAGGAAAACAGAAACAAAAAGTCATCCAAAAAGAGCACCGAGGCCTCCCTCTGTCACAAATGAACTCAGACAGGCCAAGAACATAAAACATGATGAGAGGATGATGACCGAATACATGAATGATGCGATACAAAAACAAGTTCAGGTACCATCGGTAACTTGGAGCTAGTTATGGAGCAATGCATTGGCTGTCTGCTTGTTATTGAGTAAATAACTTTTATTTGCAAGTCTGTGGCATTCCCTTTTGCTTTTTCATGTCATTAGGACCACATTCAAATTGTCCCATGCCATTGCACTTCATACAGAGGGTGGAAAAGGGAAAAAATGTTCTGTATAAACATAAACAGCCCTGCATGTTTTGCTCATCTCCCTTCTTCAACTTCTATCAACAAGAAAGCAGTAAATATTATAAACAAATTTGTGTTCAGACATCAGCAAAGAAAATCAATTGTTCAAGAAGTATGTCATTTTGTTGATAAAAAGAAGGGCATACCTAGAAGCTTCACACCAGATGACCTCTATTTCTTCAACTTCTTCAAGCATTTCTCTCAGCATCTGCATGTTTTGGTCGATTTTCCGCTGGTTGAGCCAGTGCAGGTGTATGCCATGTAACAGAGCATGCATGGCACTGGAAAAAACTGAGCAGACTTTACACGGAGTGAAAACTGTAAGGTATCCATCTCATGCTGCTGGTGCCTCCCCTCAAAGTTGCATCAGTGATTCAAGGTGCTGTTTTGAGCAAGCCATGTTTTGCAGATGGTACACTACTGCAATGTGCTAAAGCCTGAAGACTGAGAATGGATCCATGATAAAGCTGGTTTTCAGTTATGAAGAATCCACTGTAAAAATTTCAGTTGGTAAGAAGAATCCACACATTTGAAAAATACAAAAATACTTACCAGATACATAACTGGAACGCTGTGGTTCCAGTGTGGATCACTGGAACACTGTGTCAAGCTCTGGCCAAATATTCACACCTGAAATATGTATGTTCCAAATGCTGACATAGGATACTCACAAGAACATGAACAATTGTAGTTCTTGCTCTTTAAAAGCAAAAACATCAAGCAATGGATATTGGATTTTCCATCATCATAAAAGCTCTACTGTAGATGTCATAGAACTCGGTCCTGTTTTTACCAGACAAATGGGTCAGAAAAGGATACAACCATAATTTGAGAAAGTCAGCCACAGTCTTTCAAATGAAAGAACTTTTCTTGCATGTTTCCTTTTGGAAACGTTGTTTTATTCTGCTCAGACCTTCTCATTGACAACCCTGGCTTTTATGACGGATGCTATAGTCCTTCTGTACAGTAATACAGAAACCATTTTTGCATAAAGTAACTGTTGACCAAAGGATATTGTCCAATGTCTAAAAATTAAGCACTATATTTTTATTCAGGCTTTAAGCTTACATACATGGAGAAAAACAATTCTGTACCCAGCACGAATATCTACTGTGTCTACTTAAACACAGGTGTTACACAACTTCATGTCTTTATCTTATCTATAAACAAAAATGTGTGTCCTTGTGAAACATCCATGTGGCGTCTCATTTTGCAATATAATAACGAATTCAATGAAGCCTACATGTGTTTATCAAAACCTGTAAGTGTAGAGAGCATTAAATTTCAACACCCCATATTTACTTCACTCTTGTAAATTGAAGTCTTTGTCAGTTATTGGGGAAGTTTTAGACAGAACAACACAAATAAGGAGGCTCGGGAAGAGCCTCAGCGAGGTGCTATTTAAATGATTTTTAAATTTTTTTTTATTGCCTTCTTCAGAGCAGCACAGCACAGTGGGATGCAGAGACATTACATGCTATTTGTGTAATGGCCACGCGATCCTACAGACTGGAAGAATCCTCAGCCACACATACAGTGGTGACTTCTCATTTTGTCCTGCCGAAGTCTGAAAATGCCCAATCAAATGTAAATGACTATGGCCCCTTGATCCTTCTGCAATGATCTGGTTAGCCCTCTGCCTGCAGACCTTAGATTTGGGGCAATTAATCCCCCTAAAGTAACAGATACATACACTGGAGTATACTTACTTTGATAACATTTGAAAAAGCACAAATGTGTCACAAAAAAATCAAAGTATGCTAAGGATATTCATATTTACACACTTTAAATCTTCAGGGAACTTTGTAAGTTTAGTTCTCTGATTGGAGTCAGAAAGATCCTACAGTTTAGTAGATTTTGCATCAAGAGTTGAGATAATAAACAAAATTAAAATTAAAAGTCACTGCAATAGCACGCTTCTCTGATACCTCGAGGACCAACACAGTCCCAGTCATTTATTGCAGGCACACTTTTTCAAACCACACTGTTCCTAACAGATTCCTACATAAACACAACTTCTAGGCTGTGGCTAGATAGATCTTCCCTAGATGCACACTGCCAACTCCCATCTACAAATCCCACTGAGTCTTTACAGGTAGTCTGTACAGTGAAGTGTTCCTCTCCTCTCATTCACCTCCATTCTTTTCTCTCTGCCTATTGCAGAGGGCACAGGTGGAGAGACTGCTCCCCCCATTCCCTGCTCACCAGCCTTTTCTGCTTGTTGCAAAGACTCTTTTTCAGTATTTTACATGGGGCATCACTGAAGATTGGTTCCATGTGGAGAACATACAGAAGATGAGAACTAGGTGGCTGCAGAGAGTGACTTTGCAAGCTTTTAGGAATACAACTATAAGCAAGGAAAATCCCAAAGTAGTAGGAGAACACCAGATTTCTAGCACTATTAGGTTCTTACACCATCCCCATCACAGAGTAAAACTGATCAGGAGAGTCATCCATCTAGTTCTTGGAGAAAAAAGGAGAGGGAGGAAAAAACGAAAAAAAAAACCCTCTGAACTACTGCATCAGTAGACAGGAGGCCGGTGCCAGATCTACTTATGAAAAGGTTCAGCTCCTTCAAAGCTTCTCATCAGGTGGATCTGCAACGACTTCCCAGAGATGCATCTGTCCTTGCTCTGCATCTCTGCAGGGAGCCAGCCATGTCCAAGGAGCCTTGCTCAACAAGCTATTTCTGCTTCTCTTCATCTCCCTCATTTGTCATACGAATTTATTCAAAGTTAATGAATCAGTCCAAGATTCCTTATACATATTTAAAGGCTTTTCAAAAAAGAAATCTACATTTCGGAAATGGTTGGAAATCTTTTATTCAGTCAGGCATAACCACACTTCAGTAAGTCCTGCAGCAATACCCTAACAAGAAACCTCCCTGACTACCAGACTTGATAACCGTAATTCCTTCTAACAAGGCTTTCAGTAAGACTGTTTTATTATTCAGAAAAAGTCTGGGTTGAATTGATTTACCTCATTTCACCACAAAGTTGCATTTCTGGAGATATCTCCATATGGAAATCTCAAGGAAGTCAAAGTGAAGTTCTTTATAAACACATGCATTTTTCAATGCTGACAAAATGTTCAGTTTACCATACCTCAAATTAAACTCCAACTAAAAATTTTGCAAAATAAGATCAAGTGCTAACAAAATGGAAATAGCCATGAAAGGAGAGCCCTGTATTCTACTCCCAGAAAACACAGTTCAGGGAGGGGATAGGAATTAGTATCAACAGACAACTTTCCCAACTTTATTCCTCTATAATATCCATCTAAATTGAAAAAATTAGTAAACTCTAGCCCTGAGGTAATTTATTTCTACACTTTTTCTTATCAAAGTTTGTATTTTCAAACAACTCTGTATCTGTTTTGCCTGCAAAACTGTTTTACCACTTACATCAGACAGCACTTTGCTTTCCAGTTGTTTTTCTTTATGTACATATTGTGACTTCTGTGACGAAAGCTGTTTCACGCACTGGTGTTTACAGTTTGCCAGGGTTAGCAATTCAGCCTCCATTCCAGCAAAAATAGAGTACCACGAAGCATCTGGCACACTGTTCTCCTCATCTTGCTCCAGTGCAATGGAATAACTGAGAAAGCTTGCTGTTTTTAAAACGATGCAAGACAAAAGTGCAGATAAATATCCTCTAAAAGATATGCAAAGACCAGAACATCAGTTCCTGAAGCCTGTACAGTGCCAAGAGGAACAAGGAACAGAGGAAAACTTCACCAGTAACTGACTTTAGAGATACCATTTTCTTTGGCTCAAGCTGCCTCTCTGCTACAGAGCACTGTGTAACATTCAGTGTGACTGCTGCTGCAAACCCTCAACTCCCATCAAGCAAATGCAACACTCTCTATCTTACATAAATTTGCTACTTGATTCCTCTGCTAATGGCTGGAACAGTAACTTTGACACTTCTAGGAACAGTAGAGGCCAAGATGTTTGTAAAGCCACCTGAGGAAGGTGATGATGACCTGAAAACATGCACTACCTATCATGATTTCTGCTCACTCAACTGAACCAACTCAAACATGGAGGGAAGGGGCAGAGGATTATATATCAGAAATATTTTCTTTAAAGATATGTCCAAGGAGCCAATTTCTATGCCTTGAATTTATTTTATAGTTACTAGAAAATATTTTATAGTTACTAGAAAAATGTGTATTGCATCAACAATTCATAGAGGAGTTAAACATCTTCGACAGTTCCACAAATTGATTGTGGCATACAGCACATCGGAGCAAAAGATAACGAAATGGTAGGGTTTTTCTATTTCTAGCAGGACTGTCTACTTCAACAGGACAGAAACGATATTCCATTCTTACTGTAACCAGCAATGACTTCAGGAGCATACAGCAAACACAAAGAACTAGACAACCTATTGATCAAAACAATTTGGCAAAATCTGTACAGAAAATCTGTTAACAAAAAGAGATAAAAAAGGAACAAGTAAAATAAAAAAGCTTCAGATCAGTAACAACACAGTTTCATTTAGAAACTTGCAGCGTAAAAAGAATTTGCTGTCCTTGGGTTTTAGCTGAAAGCCTAAATTAAGCATGCAATACATACTTAGAGTATTTTCTCATTTGCTTTAACACTAATTTCAAGACAATGTTGAAAAGCTGAGTTTATGCCCAGCTGCAGTTTTTATAACCAACCAAGAGAAATTTAGTTTGTATGCTAGAGCAACTGTGGAAATCAATTCTTAATCTATGACCTTGCTTACCACAGCTTGAAGCCTTGCAATAAATAAATGCCTTGAGCCACAAATAAGAAACATTTGGTGAATCAAAGAGACAAATAACACAAATCTATATGTGTATATACAGCATTAGAAAGGTCATATAAAATACAATATTGGCACTTTTCTTGCTGTAACATAATAACGTTTGAAAGGCAGGACTCAGTAATTGGCTGCATTAATACCCAGGTGGTGAACAGTCTGAGCACCTATTTTCTTTTCAAATGACAATGTTCATCTTTTTAGAGGACTTCTTGTAGCTCGCTGCTTTTTCCATTTTTTTTAGTACAGACAATGCCATAATACTTAGAAACACTGAATCTCTGAACAATACCCATTTTCTTTGTCCGAGCACATGTGAAGGCTTTCTCTAATGCACACTAAGCTTCCCTGTGAAATTGCTCAGTGCTTCATCACTAACAACGGCAAAAAAAAAGAAAAAAAAAAAATTGCTGATCTCACATGTACCTGCCCTTGGCCACAACCCCCATCTCTCCTTTCTAAGCTGAACCTCTCACAGTGTATGCTGTTACTTGTTTCTCCACAAGCATTACTAAAACAAGTTTGACTTCAATAGTATCACTCACAGGAACATAAACTAAAAGAAAAAAGCACATGCAGTATGTTTCAATATTAACATTTTACAAGACCGTCACCCACTTTCTGTAAACAGAACATCCTCAAAAGCACACCTTGATTTATTTGACTGTAGACTTTATTCAGGCAGTTGCCTTTTAAATTTATGAGTACAAAATGGCACTAGTTCATCTAATTTCCCTCCTTTAATTGTCTCCTTCCTGCTACACTGGAATTCAAAGGTGACTGTGACTGACACTGCTTTTCAGATTAGCATGGCGTTATTAGCTCGCACAGCAGGTGGCCAAAGTAACCGATGGCAAGGTTTCCCTCATTTTAACTTTAAGTAAAGCATGCAATCTAATAAGAAATGAAGGAATTTGACATTTATAATTATCCTTGGAGTTTTACATAGAAAATATATATATATATATGTAACTTTCTTCAAATATATTAAAAGCTTCAGCCAACAAGTTGGGAGACCAGTACTGATAGAGCCAAAATGCCATCAGAGGAAAAGCTCTCCTTAAGCCGGAATTACTGGGCTCCTCCTGCTTAGTTCTACCTATGAGCACAGGCTTCCCCAAATCACGTCCAAAGAAACAACTCTGAGACTTTTGAATTTCTCCTCAGAAGTATAACCCTTTGTCTGCAACACGTGGATCTATTCCAGGCTAAGGGGAACTTTTGTGGGAATGATGCAAAGTACTTGTTGGTAAGAACTGCTATCTGGAACCAGGGAAGCAGCTGTCGCGCTCTGGACGCACGGAAAGTTTTCACAGTGAGAAGTAAGGCCTGCTTGAGCCTAGCCCAGAACAGATACATTTAACCAACAGCTGAAGCAGAGCAGGAGGAAGTAAAGTGTCGCATGTGCTCTCCCACAGCTCAAGAGCAGGAGTTTGGGCTTGGAGACGGCATTTGTTTTATGCTTTTTTTCCATATTCAGTTTCTAAAAACCTCTTAGCTACTGACACAATCTTACTTTGAAGATGGTTTGTTCTAACTGCAGAAGGAGAGTTGCTCAGTGTATTAATCTAGATGAGAAGAAGCTACTTCCCCATCAACAAAATAACAAATTTACATTATAATGGGCAGCTGATTATAACCAATGACCCTTAGAAAATAATTTAAGATTCAATACTTGTGAAATAAAGCAACGTATTCACTGATGGCTTTGTATCAGCATAAATGACTAATTACTTTAATCAGGAAACTCAAAAGATAAAGAATTTGATTTATTATAAATACAGGGGCTTGCTCTCATAAAAACAACTTCCTCTGCAGTTCAGGACACACATTGATTTATGGCTCTACTTGTAATTCCCTTCTTATTTTTACATTTAATAATAGGTGAAAAATGGATTAAAAGTAAAGTAAAGCAAGTCACATTCCCAATAGAATTTTATTCAGTTCCACAGCAGTACTCATACATTTCCTCCATCCAAATGTTTGACTGATAGCAAACATGCAAAACTGTTTTGAGAAACATGCAGATTAGATTAAAATCTAATCTGCAAAAGATTAATTTGGCCAAAATTACAGAAAGCATGAATATTCTTGCCTGACTGTTCATTCCTTAATGATACCTGGGATCTGTTGCTAGAACAGGCTGAATGCAATTAAAATCCAGTTCAGGTAGGAACAACTCTGAGAGTCACCAAACATTTCTGAAGATAGATTATGAATCGATTACAGCACGAGAACCCATTGGAGAGATAGGAAGGGAGAGAATAAGAACGTTATCAGACGTTACTTAATGGACAAGCAAAGATCTTCATGCCTTTGCTGTCAGCCACTGCAGAAGGCACTTTGCTCCTTCCTGACCCTGCCCAACCACTTCTTTACCTCACCTAAGGGCCATTTATGGACAAACAGAGCGCTCTCGGAGCCGGGTCAGGTGCCCAAGGTTTATAGACTTACTGCGCTACATTCAAACTACACAATGCGGTAAAAATACAGTACACATCTTTTATAAATGAAATAAATGAACAAAAAATCTCATGCATAACCTGTTCATGCTAAGATTATATTACTAAGGAGTCTCTCACCCACCTCAAGTCCTCCAAGTCAGTCCTTGACGATGCCAAGGATTCCCTCTTTCTGCAAAATTATGTTGAAGATTTGTGAGGACCCCTCATGAGTTTTTATATATTTTGCTGCATGGGCAAAGAGACGATCAGCATGCCAGAGACCAGAAAAAGCATTTTTCTTAGTTGACTGGTAACCAGTGAAGTTCTCCAGCTTATCTCAGGTTGTTGGGGTAACCGCTGAAGCCCCAGGGTTTCCAGGAAGACTGTCACACAGTTGCCTGAACAGCAGTACAGTTCAGCCAGTTATTAGAGTGTTTGGATTATATGTTTCATCAGTGTTTGCCAGAAAATGGTGATTAAGGGCAACGTGAGAATATTTTCAACATGAAGAATGCTTTCATAGACTGGAAGATCTGCTAGATCTAGCTTCAACTAAGCTTAGCTAAAACAAATGGGGTTCCTCAGGGCACAGCAACACATGCATTACCATTGAGTAAAGACCCTCAGCAGCTGGGTTCCTATTCCAGTTGCTGCTTGCGCTGACCAGCCGTCGCCGTGGCCCCGTGTTCCCCCTCCTTTAATACAGCCATGTCGCCTGTTGTCTGCTCCGTAACAGAAACATTGCTCCGGGCACAAACCAGCTCCTTCCTGTGTGTTTACAGAACCAGCTGTGCCAAGTGGCTCTTAGTGCTACTGCAATATAAATAACAGGAGCGATGTACATCTGATTACGATTTACAGCAGAGCTCATCAATATATTCAGTTAAATATCTGCAGAATTAAAGTCAACGAAAATTTTTATTCATGAAGCAAGGGTTTTCCTGTTGTGTCATCATGGTTGGTATCTTCCTAGTGCAAACCCTCTTTCACATTAAAAAAGAAGGTTGTTTGTTTTTTTTTTTCTTAATGAAACATTAATTCTGATTCCTTGCAGTTATTACCACAACTAACTAACACAGAAGAAAGAGGCGTACTTTCACCAGCACTTTTGTCAAATATTCACTTGCTATCGCATATTTCTTCCAAGGCAGGTGATGCACAGAGGAAGTCCCAGAATTCAGATGACTGCAGTTGGGAAGATGTCTTTTAGTACTCTTTTGTTAGATATTTGCTTTGGTCCCTGAGGGGCACAAGAGGGACTGACCCACACTGTATTTTATATCCACTCACTGATGGGTGGACATAGACACCAAAAACCACTTTTGCACAGCTGCAAAAAATGGCTCGCCATTACAGTAGTTAGAAAAGAGATCAGAAAGTATGGGATACTTACCAATGTAACACGGGCTTCTAACACATTTAGCCAGCCTCACATAGCTCTGATAGCTCTCTCTGACAGCCCATGAGAAATCTGGGGAATCTTTAAAGGCCTCTGAAATCCACTGGTGTGCTACCACTCATGGATGTCTGAAACTACACACGATTTTTTCAGACTGCTGATTAAGACTGTTTATTTTCTTTGCTGGATTTTTAACTCATCACTGGTTTCATACTTAAATCCCTGTCAAATAAAGGTGCCCTCGTTACATGAAGTGAACCATCTGGAGTTCTGTAATTTTTTTTTTAATCCACAGTATTAGAAGTTCAGACAGAGGCAAGTGTTCAGGGGAGGATTTGGAACAAACTACAATAGAATGAGAAAAATCTATTCAAACAGAGTCTGACAAAAGAAGAGGAATCCTCATCAACAAAATTAAATTCCAGTATTATTTAAAAGTCGTTGGTGGTTAAATCTGGCTTATATTCAGAAATATCATAGTAGTAGGAGTAGTAATACAGAGCAGGACTTACAGGTGTTGTGAGCACTATTCCAACCTGTGCAACTCTTAATTGTGTTTCAGAAGGAATATTTGTTTTGAACAGAAATTTGGTGTTAAAGCTTACAGTTTAAAAGGTACCTCTGTGGTTTCAGAGAACACTAAGACCAGGCATTTATCCTGTAACAATCGTTTAGCTTCATATTTTGTAACATTTGATAACTCTCATGGGGAGATAAATCCTCATCTTTGCAGCCACTATCATTACTGAGAGAAAAATATGAAACATCTTGAAAAGTAATACATCAGGTTCAGCAGTGGCCTGGTTCTGCTGAGCTCAGCACCAAGGAAAGGCTGCCCAACATTCTCCCTGGTGCAGTCCTACAGGCTAAAACTTGCTGGCAAAAGTCCCTAAAGGACCATCTGCCAGCAGGAGCAGTGGGAATAAATCATTCCTGTGCACACTCAGGTTCTACTACGTCCTTCCCAATTCTGAAAAACTTCAAATAGTAGAAGATACGACAAGCAAGGCTTACGACTTTACTATTCCATCTCTACTGGCTGTGGAGTTCTCAAGATAAAGAGCGCTGCACCCAATGACAGCAAGAGAGTCTCCATAAAAAGAGAAAAGGAGAAAACTGAACAGATAATGAATTTATCTTTTGTATTCAGAATAAGATGGCGGTTGTCACAGAATGACTGTCAATGTTACCAAGCACTGCAGGTTAACTGTAATGAAAATCTTTGTCTAGGAAAGGCTTACTAGGGGAAAAAAAAAATTCAGGCATACTCAAAAGATGTGTGTACACTAAAATCTCATATCTTCAGAATTACTGCTAAAGGTCTATTTATTTAACTTATTTCTGCTCATAACAGTCCTAAAGCATTCAAAATAAAGAGTAACATGGCAGAGCAGCCTGCATTTCAATAATAGAACATGCTGTCTCCCTCAAAAGTAGGTTCTATTTGAAAGAGGCAGATGAAAGAGAAAACATCTGAAGTTAAATGCAACACCTTATTCTAATTAGAGAAAAGCTAGAGTACACGTATACCTACTTGCAATATAATTTACATATAGGCTTATATATATGAAATACGGCAAAGCTAGAGTTTCGCTGGCTTTACCTGTCCTGTTACATGTACCCATTCCAATCCTCATAATTTTTTTTTTCATAAAATGAGCTCTTAAAGACATTGGCTGTACTTTTCTGGGTCAGACCAGACGCACTACATACCGTCAGAGTTGTCTGTGCACTGCTCTTTCTCAGAAACATTCATAGGACTGCTTCTTCCTTCCTCCTTCGCTATTCCTACAGAAAGCATGGCTGTGCATGTCCCTGGTGTGACTAGGCACTTCTGCCTGCATGGGATTGGTTAAGGGGTAAGGTGATCCTTAGTGAACACACCCTCCCATTTTAGTGCTGTGGTCTCATCTTCCTTCGCTATTCCTCTCTGCCTCCATCTCACCATTCATTACACATTTTTAAGTGACATTTAACATTTACATTATACTCAATCTCAGACACAGCCCACAGAAGCCTTCACTTAGCTGAAATTACTAACACTGGCTTCAGTGTCATGCTTGACTTCATACCACGGTTCTCTGTCTTCAAGCACAGCACCAGATTCTGTAACAACGACCAACAAGAGTGTCAGAGTTTTTTACCCTATTTCCAAATATTCAATTTAGGATTATTTGGCTCATGGAGATAAAAGAAAAAAAAAAGACATACTTTACTGTCCAGATGAAGTACAGTGTAACTGCTCACATGCTTTATGTAGAAATGGGGATCTTATTTTTCACTGTGCAACAAAAATTCTAATCTGAACTTTGAAGCCCCAATCAGGTGGGAAACACATGGGGTGGCTAGCACTGGTTACAAAACTTTCCAGTATGGGAGAGGGTTTTCTCATTGCTTTTTGTTTTACAGTGATTTGGGCTTTGTTGATGCTGATCACTCCTTCGCATCAATACCAAGCAGTTCTACATCCAGCTGCTGGAAACAGCAAGCTTCAAAATTTGCATATAGCTTCCAAACTAAGCTGAATAAAACTCAGCCCATCAGTATTACAAAGCTGTACACAAAGAAATGTTCTGTATCTCATATCGGAACAACAACATTTTATTCATTCATTTCCTATTCTTGTGAAAAGATGCCCATGACTAGGGTCAATGAGTGCAACAGATCTGAGTACAGCCTCGCCTACGAGCAGACTATAAACACACAAGATCCTATATAGCCCAGCCAACAGCACAAGCAGAATAGTATAAACACTAAGCAAGAAAAATACCATAATGAGGCAAGTACTAGAAAATAACGATCCCTACCAGTGTGAAACTAGCAGCACTGGGGACTGAAAAATGTTATGATATGCAAGCAAGGCACAACTCAATTTGGCTTCCAGCTTCTTTTGCCTTGAGTCCCTCAGAAGCATTCAGCTCAAAGCCAGTACGAGCTCTGCTTTGAACTTGCATCAGATTCCTCCACGAGCTATGAGAAAGCACACACTTGCACCACTCACACCAAACAAGAAGTCACTGTTACACTTCCTACGGGGCTCAGGGGTCGAGTTACCGAGTTCGTGGTGCGCTTTGCACCGTCACTGCACCATCAGCTGCATAACTGTGACAGGGGCAGCCCCCAGCATCACTGCCCTGCTGCACAGGTGGTCAGCGGAGAGAGTTTCAAAAATGCATTAGTGCAAATCTAGCAGCAGTCTCCCCAAAATGTTCTCTGTATACTCAGAAGCCATTGGGCTGAGAAAGACTTTGCCTGTAACTCCTCAGCACTGAGACTCCATCGTCACGAAATTACAATGTTGGTGTAGACACTGCTAATGAGAATACGACGGAGTTTTCCAAAAAGGATCCAGTATCCAGAACCAATGCTTTTGTTCAGAATTTCTCTCTACTGTTCCTATCCTAGAAAACAAACAGGACCTTGTCTTCCCAACCCTGGTTCCAAACTGCCAGAATACAGTGTATCATTCTATCCTTCTTAATTAGAAATATAAGCGTTTTTTCCCTTCTCCTGTGGCAAACCACAGAGCAATATAAATGTCACTATATCATTCAGCACTGCACAAAAATCTCCACAGATAGGCACTGGCAGAAAACACTACAGCAAATTCCATAAATTCCAGCCATCTTTGCCCTAAAATTCCAGCCAACATCTGAAATTCAGTCATCTTTCTTCTCAAAGTTCAGATTTGCTCAGATATTTTCTTCTTTACAGATAAGTTTTAAACAATCCTTTAATTTTCACTAAAGTGCTTATTAAGATTAACCTGTCCTCTAGAAAAAGTCTGAAGTTTTCTTTTTCCTGAAGCACATGTTTAAGTATTTCAAAAAAGAGCACATTTCCTAATTTGTCTCATCTCCCTAGAGAGCCTAGAGAATACCTGACAAAAAAAAAATAATAATAAAAAGAGAGAGAATGTCTGCAAAGATCCAAAAGCATCCTGGTGCAGCATTAATTGAAGTGCAGAAAAATTCACTTCCAAATGTAGAGTAGATAAGCCTAAGTCAGAAAGTGCAAACACTATTTAAGAGCAAAGAAACCTGCCCTTTGACAAGGAAAATCTCACACTTCTGGGGCTTCAATATTTCTTCTGTTAACTCTGAATTTGCTACATCTGCATACTAAAGCAGAAATAAAATTTAAAAACCTCAACCTCAATATTCTTGAGTTGTTAGCTCTCACAAGTCTTTAAAGGAATATTAGAACGATTTTTAAAAAAGCAATAACTTTACACTGAGGTTTGCAGTGGGTCTAATAGTCGCCTTTTATGAAAATTCAGTTCTGATTTGTAAGTCAGATTTTACGGAATGCAGAGGATGACGGGTATCTGCATCACAGCCTTAATGTTGATATTAAGACAGCCCTGGAAAAAGATTCACATTCTCTATCAGCTTTTTGTCTGCATACCTCACACTCTGTTTGCAATATTTTGTCTCCTAAAATGTTTTCAGTGGCTGGGTTCAAATACTCTGCTACAAGATAAAGCTGACACTCCCCAAAGCAGTTTTATTTGGTCCTAATTTCCAAGGTGCTCAAAAGAAAACAATGAAATGGGTTAAATTGTTATTGTGGGTTTTGGTGGGTTGTTTTCTTTGCTACTTGCACAGAGACTGTCATAAATATATACATTTATATTATCTGCAATACAGAGTATTCAAAAGACTCAGACAGGATTGGTGTGTGCAAACAAAAATCTGTCAGCTCTGATCCTGCAATGAGTTCCTTGTGTGCAAACACTTGAACCCTTACAAACATCACAGTAATGCTGCAGACTAATAGGAACTAAATAAATATATAAACTCATGTTTCCCATATGCACTGTTATGCAGGTGCTCATTGACAATAATATTCTGGTCACCAACAAACTTGCCTGGACTAAAACTGCCAACCTAGAGACGGATGGAGGGGACAAACCTAATCCTCCATAAAGCCTTGGAAGACAGGTGACAAATTCATTCCTATGGCCACCGTAATACTAAATGATATCACGCTAGGAGCCCATGATAACTACATGGTAAATCTATGAAAGCAGTTGCACAGCCTGATATTTGAGTAATGAGTTTTCATTTCCGATAGCTTTGGTTCTTTAGTCTCCCTTTCACCTACAGATGCCAGTGACATAAAGTTGAGAATATAAGGAACTCCTTCTGCAGCATCTCAGTCATTTATTTTAGAAGTCCAATGCCCACACATGAAACATTTCTAAGTGTATTAAATAAACACCTGCTTTTCAACAACCTAACATGACATAGCTCCTTCTGGACGACCACACACTGCCTAATGGACTCCAACCTAGCTCTAAACTTGTCAAGGAAATGCTTGGCAAGAGATACTTCCAGCAGATCACAAAGAAGCAAAGCTCCTTCTGAATTACCTGCTCATAAACACAGACCCATATTGTCTTGTTCCCACCTTTGCCCATGTCAGCATGCTACTATTCAATGCAAACCTGAAGAGTTGCTCATTCTTTCCTTGCAGCCTCTGCTTCTGACACTTCTGCTTCTGAGTATGTCCCTCCAACTCTGTTATCAAACGGTCTGTGAGAAAAATGACTTTGTGAATTGAACCTGAAGCCTCAAACCAACTCACTGTGGCTCAGCCAAGATATTTATATACGCTCTCCAAGGACGGGTTTAACTGTCCTCTGCCCCCAGTCCTTGGACACAGCCAGCAAGGCTGTACAATCACTAGGGTATAATGGGAGGTAAAGAAGGGATAGTAACACTGAAGCTCATAAAACAGCAATCTACAACTATGCCTGCTGAAGCCTTTTCTCATGTGACCAGTCATACTGGAATCAACAGAATTACTTATATAAGTTAGGGCTCCAGGATCAACGATATGAGGATTATCCTGCCATATTTATTCATGCTCTGGGTAATAACTTGTTTTACAAGTACACTGCTTTGGATCAACTTTATTCAAGCTAAATATATGCAAAAATCAGGTTCTCTATTAATTAGAATTTGAAGATAACAAATGCAATATGTATAAAATGCAATGTGAGAAAATCTCCTCTTCCACTCTTTGTGTTTGTACTGATGATGATTTAACTGTATTTTTGTACATCTATTTAAAATAAATTCCATTACAAAAAAGGGTTTAATGGTGCTAAATTGCACAGTTATCTTCAAAGGTTTACGTGGCCTAGAGGAAGGCTGGAGCTGAACACTGGGCTCAGCCTACACAGGTGTGTGGGAGGCAGCTCGGGTCCTCATGAGGGTTTGTCAGTGACAGTGAGAAGCTTGCACTCTGCACTGCATTTGGAAGGCTGAAAAATCAATTCCACAGTGATTTATTAGCACCACAGAAACACTGAATAAGGTGATTTATTATCAAATATGTCAAATATTATATTACCTAATACAATGTATTGTCATGATGATCAAATTCTTAAACTGAATTTATGATTCAGTCACAATTTACTTCCCAAGAGGACCCTGTTGCTGATTTTACTTATGAACAAAACCCTGCATTCATTGTCACCTTGAAAAAAAAAAAGTCAGAATGGAGTGAATAATATTCTGAATCCTATCATTGAAATTAGAGGCAAGAAAAACCTTCTGGTTAGGAAAACTCACTCTTTTTCAGATGTTGTGGAAACAGTAATAACGCTAAATTTGAATTGTAGTTTGTTCTTTTGTTCTCATACCTGCTTACAAACAGCCTTATAAGCAGAGTTAAACAGACCTGCAGGCTTCAACTAAAATGGTAATCAAGTTGTTACAAATCCTCCACAAAGCATCTGAAGCTGCAGAAGTGATTCACCACAGCTGAACAGCCTTGCTAAGCCTTTGTTTCCATTTTCTATATTGCATTTGTATGTTTAAGAGATTTAAATTTGGCTGAAAACAGAACAATACTCACTGTATTTGAAGTATGTAGCACTTAAATAAATCCAGTACTGTACATGAAAATGCATTTGCCACAGATGTAAGCATCCATTATTTTTATTCCAAAAACTCTTATCAGTCGTATTATTTCTTCTCATGTTATCTATCACATATCTTATGGTTTAGGTGACAACTGTCTACTGCAAAAACACATACCCAACAATTTCATATAGCGTACGATGTTGCATGTCTAACTTCAGATAGACAGATTTCATTAATTGTAAAATAATCTTAAAAAGAGCATTAGTTTACCAGCTTAATGAGTGTTAATATCTAAATTACATAGTAATTATGAAAAGAGAAAATGTTAAGATACGGCTTTACAACAGAAACCTAATGGTTCATTTAGATACTGGAAACCAACATTCAATTTCTTATCAATTTCTGGTGCATTTCAAAGCATGCCTCCTGGTCTAGTGCTCTAAAGCTTGTCTTGCATACACAGCTGCCATCAGTAACTGCTCTTCTGCATCACATTCACAACCCAACTGCATTCAGTTACCCGCATGCTTCTTAAAAGACGTGTACATAAAGCATTGACAAAGTCTGAAAACAAAACAGTGCAAAAAGAAAAAAAAAAAAAAAATACAAGGGTGCCATCCAACCAAACTGAAATACCAAAACGTGACAGCAGTCAAGCAGAATAATGCAACCTCAATGAATCCAGCCCACGCCGCTTTACGGTACGTAAGGTGATTATCTATCAAAGACTGGTGGTTCATTCCAGACACGGGGGCAGTCTCCGTCCAACAGTCTGTCCTGGCAGCAATCACTGCATGGACAGACTCATCCACCCACTCACCTCCAGAAGTGACCTCTTCAGAACTGGGTTGAGGAGCATTGGCAGGACAATGTGGGGAAGCTTGCATTGCTGCTGCCCTTGCTATACCTCTCCTGTGGAGAAATAGAGGACTTAATTTCCAGGGCTGTCAGCCAGCACCTTCCACATTACAAGTGAAGGAAAAAGAAGCTAATACATTTTGGGGTGTGGTGCAGAACCCCCATTTGCTACTGCAGCATTTGGGTTACTTTCACATCTTCTGTGGAGCTCCACTTGTCTGCTTGGACAGCAAGCTGGATTCTTTGGTTCATGAGCCAATGGTGCTCTTGCCAGTTACCTATACAGCAAGCTGGGATGTGATCATTAAGAATCAATTTTACTAGATACACAGCCTAAATAAAATAAAATACATTAGGAAATCATGTTTAAAATAATCTCTCAACCCGGACATGAACTAGCACACCCTATTGGGTAACTCTCTCCCTTCTCCATCCCTTTCACCATGACAAGCTTCTTAGGCTGCTCTTCGCACATTTCTTTTACAGATTATTACCATATGGATTACCCTAATTGAGAAGCAGTTCTTTCCTTTTCATGTCCCACTCATTCCATGTATGAATTTTATTTTAATTCCACATTAATCCAAATAGAGTAACCACAAGAATTGATCCTAGGACAGCTTTTAAAGGGAAAAAGAAAACCTTCCACTATCCTCATGGTTTCCAGCTAGGGCACCAGTTTTCAGCCACCAGTTTTCACTGTGACATATACAAATGATATGTATATAACAAACTGCAAATCATTACAGAGAAAAAGAGACAAGAAAAAGCTATTCCAAGTATATGAATAAATCATTCTTTTGAATGTGTTGATGAATGCAATGCTTTACAATTTCAAAAATAATTCTCCAAAGCCTTGCTAAAATAAGTATGTTTGCTTCCAAGAGTGATCTCTGTGTATCTTTCAGCAGGACTACAATGCTTTTTGGAGGAAATGCTGTCAAGGCTAGAAACACAGGACTGGGAGCTTAAGACCAACCATTTTTGTGTGGTAGGAGCATGCAATACATACTGATGCTCACAGGCAGGAACAATTTTCCATAAATAATTAGAACCATATCGACTTTCGTTGCATTTGCTTAACTTTGGTCAACAGCAATGTCGATCTTTCAAGTGAATTGAGAGATAAGACAAAGCATATAAATGCAAGCTTTAAATAAATTTCAGAGCTGCTGAAAAGCATGGGAAGCAAGCCAAGAAATGATTGCAAAAATATGGTAAAGGGGCTTTGCTAGGAGAAAACATATATCAGTTTTTATTGTGTCAAGTACTTAAACTCAGTCTTTCCACTAGGTGCATGCTTAAGGGTGACCGTAGAGGTAAACGGAATTTTTATTTCTTATTTGGACAAAACAGATTCATGCATCACTCACTTTGTGAATGAAGACAAAGATGTCACACAGGGCATTTTCTTCATCTTTATGTCTTTATTTGCCAAAACTGTATACTGTTCTTCTCTTTGCAAAGTTCCCAACTTCCAACATACCAAGCAACAAAACAGTTTCTGATTATCTACTACCTTGGACTATGATCATGGCTGATCAAGGGCTTATGATTATAAGCAGAATTTGGACAGGATATTTGGATGAGGTATCTCCAAAAAAAATAATAGCAATTGTTTGCATATGTAATATATATATAACATATTATACTTTCAGTAAGCCCAATATTTAAACAAGAAGCAAGATACATCAAGTTGGCTCAAAAGCACAGGACAAAGATTAATTGTGTCCTGAGCGCTACAGATGAGTGTTGCATTGACTTTCCAGGTTGCTGCTTCATTGGCAGTGTTGGCTGAGGTTGTCATTGAAATTTAGGCACACCAATCTATGTATATTCACCAAACTATGTATAGTCTATTTATATGAGTTATATTCTCAATCTTTCAGAAGTTACAACGTGATAAGATGTTGTAACTAGATAGATTACTATGATGACAAAGAAACACTCACAATGGCAATCCTTTAAGCAAGCACAGCTCTAGCTAGTTAACTATACCCATCAAAAGACCAGAAATGGGGAAAAATACTTTGAGCAAAAATTATAGTTTTGCTCCCAGGTCAAATAAGACAGCAACTCTTCTAAGTAAAAACAAGAATTTTTGTAAATCCATTCCTTTTCTTGTGAAAAATAGTAAGAGTATCAGAAAGAATCAACATCACTGGGGAACCCTGATGACCTTAGGTTTTATGTACAGCCTAAGCCCCTCTCAGAGTCACCAAAAAGCTGTCCAAAAAAGACCATGATTCACAGATAATCTAGATGTTCCAGTAACAATGCACAGATGTCACTGAAGCTTTTCTCTCCAGACAGAGAAAAGAACTCAAACTATTTGAAAGGTTTGGGAATAGTTTCTAATAATCGCTGGAAGGACTGGCAGCAGTAGAACCAGGTTCCACTCAAAACCACTACTGTTACTGCCCTTACCCTCCCTCAAATGCAAACTGGTAAAAGCTGCAACTGAGAGCACGAGCTCCACACAGTGAAGCAGTCTCGGTGCGGATTGTTTGTTTTAGTAATCTTCAAAAATATCAAATGCCATGCATTTCACACTTTGAAGGTAAGCTGTATTTGTTTCAAAAGCAACTCTTAAACATCTGAAATGCATTAAATGCTTCAAAGAGTGTTTCCTTTACTTACATCCTCTGGATTTTCTCCCTACAATTTCAATATTGTTCTTAAACTTCCCCTATAGCCTACGTATCCCAAGGACTTCAAGAGACACTTTAATCACATGGGATAATTCTTAAATGTAGGCTCATTTTCACTGTCTGGGAGAGTCGTTCATGGAATGAAAAAGAAAACAATTTCCTCACATAAGACTGATGTATGTTCCAGGGATTAGGCCAGTTAAAACTGAAAGCTCTTCCATGACAGAAAGCACATGCTATTTTTAGAATGAATTCACCCTGCTACCATATCCAAGCTAGAATTAACCCTCTGCTTCCTGTTTAAATACTGAGTAGAATCTATTGTGCACATAAGGACTGTAATGTAGCTCCTGGACTTCGTTCTCAGATCCACTAGAAATTTTCCTGTGAAACCTGTAGAAATTACTTTTTTCCATAGTTTGTTTTCCATTTGAGAATTGAAGAAAGTCTATCGTTCAACCTCCATTACTGGAAAAAAAGAAACAGTAAGATGAATGAATTTATGCATCTATGGCTGTAACACTGGATTGCTCATCTCCATTCTTTACCCAGTGACAACACTCAGATGGCGCCTGAACATTTCCTTTTTTGTTTCCTGCACATATGACAGGACAGGACTGCTGCAAATCATCATCGCATTTGGGTCTTCCCAGTCAACTCAGCTGGTGAAGAAAAATGAGCCCGATCATTTGCATCTACAGCTGAACTAGTAAGCAGCCATCACTGGTAGGGAGCCCATGCTTATGTTCCAGCATTCAAAAATGATGTTGCTGGTACTTGAGCTTTATTGGAAAGTCTCTGCATAAAAAGAAGTAATGACAGTTTCAATAAACTCTATGCTCTAGCTTTGCTAAAAGCCTACTCATTTTTTATATAATCTAAAAAAAAAAAAATTCATTTGCTTCAAATCCACTGCGCACTGAATGCAATTCCCACTTTCCCACTGTTGCTACATAAGGTATTAGATGAAAATGCCTTCTTGCTAAGAGTCAACAAGTCTTAAATTAAGCAAATGTGTTCAAGATTTTTTGGTATATTTTAAATGATTTTGCCAGCTAAAGGTAGCCAAAATCTTATACTAATTCATTAAAAAAAGAAAATCACCTTGGTGCCATCCAAGCTTAGCATATATTCACCATGCACTGCAGATTGCAAGACATGGCCAATCTACAAACATATGTAGTGATACAACTTAAAGTACAAACTCAGCACTTCACCTCTCAATTGCAAACTAAAGGAAAACAAGAAATGGCTCTAAAGCTGCAAAAAAAACAGTGCCTGTAAGGAATATAGACAGACTCTGAGAAACTTCATGAAGTTCAACAAGAAGTTTAAAATTCCACACCTGGGTCAGAAAAGCCCCATGCATCAGAACAGGCTGGAAAGCAGCTTGCAGGGCAGAAGGCCAGCTGTAGAGGACCTGGGGTCATCCTGAGTGCTATGCTGAATCTGAGCCAACGGTGGGCTCCCATCAGCAAGCCACAAGCTGGGCTAACGCGAGGAGGAATGCGGCCCACAGAATGATGGAAACCACTCCCTACTCATCACTGATGAGACTGTACCTCAAATGCTGTGCCCAGCTTCTGACCCCATCAAGGAGAAGAGGAGAAACTGGACAACATCCAGCAAAGGCCTACCAAGCTGGTCGGGTGTGCAGGACTTCTGCAGAAAGACTGAGAGAGCTGAGCTTGTTGCAACTGGTGAAGAGAAAGTTAAGGGCAATTTGATGACAGCTTGTGACTGGTTGGGGTTACAAGGTCAATGGAACCAAATACTTCTTGGAAGGGAAGCAGAGACAGCAAGGCCATACCTCATGTGGGACGTTGGTCTACAGGCTTGCAGAGGCCCTGTCCCACTGCTATTTCTACAGCTCTACAAAATGTCAGTTTTAGCGTTGTTAAACTTTCTGGTGTTCTGTGGAAAACAAGTAAGTTTTAAAAAATTCCTCTGGTAAGCCTCCTCTCCTTGTTTGTCTGCCAAGATATTTTAAAAGGATTATCTAACAAGTTTTGATTATCCACAGCAAAGCTAGAATCTACAAAATGATGATTAAGCAACCACGTGGCAGGATCACCGTGTCCCGCTCCATCACTAACAACGCCCAAAATGCACAAAGACACATCGTTTACACCAAGAAATGTCCTTCAGACACCCAGAGCTAGAGCGGGTAACATCTTTTCCCTACAGCTTACTGGAATTGATCACAAGAGGCTGGCATGCTTCCATAAGCAACTGAATCAGGTGACCACCATTTTTAAAACTGATTAATTGAGGTGACTAATTCTGGATCTTCCCTGCAATTTTTTTTCTCCCCTAACAATGCACCTGTGCTAATTCTTCAGACACAGCCTATTCCTTGATAACGGGTTCATTTTGTGAGGTATCGCCTCAACCAATGCTCCTGCAGCGATCACCAGCTACAGGAAGACCACTTAGCAGTTCAAAGCTAAGCATTACCCTAAATATTCTGTATGTAGCACAAAAAAAAAAAAAAAAAAGAAAAAAAGAAAACCCCACAGCGTTGTTTTGCTACTACCATGATATGAGCTTTTTGGAAACTGTAACAGCATGATTTAGGGGGACAATATGTACCTGACAAATCTGCACAAACCCAGAAGTACCAGAATGGGCAGCAGATCATGGAGAATAACTACTATTTTTGTAAGACAAGTACACTTTCTAAACTTCTTATAATGACAACCCTAAAAAATATCTGTAAAATAAATTTATTTAAGGGTTGAAAGTATGTTACTGTCATTCATGAAATATCTTGTAATTTTTTTTTGGAGACTTAATTATACCCTTTATGCTACTCACCTATTAAAAGATCTTCTGGTTAGCATTAATTTGAATTCTACTGCAACATAAATTAATACAACTCAGACACATTTATCAGCCCTTTAATAATAAACTGGTAATATGTCCAGGCAGTATATACTTAAAAAGAAGAAAAAGACATACAATTAAAATCTGAACTACAATTAGTTTGCATTTTAGAAAGTTAAAAGTAGCCTGAAGCAACATTATTTCAAAGAGAAATCTGGACAGTAGCTTTGCTCCAAGCAAATGCATGGGAGTATTTAACACAAAACAATAAGCAGAAGTCATAAATCATACACAAGGAAGAGGAAAAAAGGTCAAAGAGAAGGAAATGAGTTTGTACTTAGGTTATTATAAATTTGCATGCACTAAGCTCCCAAGGAAACTTGCAAAGACAGTATTAAAATCATAGTATGGAACTGGATAATTTTAATACTGCCCTAATTTTTTTAAAAAATTGTATTATGCATGAGAATTTTCAAGTAGATTTCTTACTCCATTGTGCAAAGAAACAAAATTTTAATTCTAAATGTTTATAGTAAATATGGTGAGCCTGTTCTTTTGTTTACAGAATACATTTTTCTAGGCTAAATATATAGTTTGCTGATAAATAGGAATGCAATAAACCCTAAGATTAACCAACACCTTTATGAAATTCACGTAACTTACATGTCCTGGATTCTTTTACAGTGAAACTGCAGAACGTACTTACGTTTCCTGACACATATAGAAAAATCAGAGCTTTGCAAAATCTAAGATTTCTGAATATAGTGAAGTTAGGCCAAATTTCTATCTTTATCTGTTTTTATTCTAAAAAGACAAAACCAGTAATGGTACTGAATCTCTGAAGATTCGGCGCACTGAAATTTCCAGAAAGCTTTTTCCATAAGCAATTACTTCTTCCATTCTTGCACTGAGTCAAATAAACGCTTAAAACAAACAAACAAACAAACCAAAAACCCACAAAACTCTTGCGGCATCAAGCATAATATACATATACACATATAACGTAGTGCTGAAAACAAAAGTAGCTACAGTTACTGTAGACAGTAATTAGAAAAAAACTAGATGTAGAGATTAAACTCAGGACTCTCAAAGGATAAATAAATATATGTGTTTGTATATACAGACATGTTTTTATGGACTTACGATATGTCCATACAGTACAGCTACGCACCATGATCCAATGTCACTGGAGCCAACAGCAGATTCTTAATAGATTTCATTCATTACTAAATCACAGTTATAAGAGCTGTAACAACTTGTCAGGATTTTAAAGAAGAAATTGTTGTTTAATGGAAACACAGATCTCAGTGTCCTAGCAAAAACAAGTATGATGTTTCAGTTTTTCTAAAAACCTATCAGAGTAGAAAAAAAGAGAATTGAATAAAAAATATATATCTTCATGAAATTTTCATTATTTCCAGTCACTTTCAATTCTATATTTTGATAATGAGTGGTAAACTTAAAAAATGAACTAGCTTTTCCCACTAGCTTTTCCCTTGTGATATCGGAGTGAAACCCTGACCCTGCAGTTCAGACAAGCATGTTGGTACTGGCCTACCAAGCCAGGACTTTACCCAGGATGCCTTCCAGACCTCCTTCCATTTCAGAGACCCTCCCTTGCCCCTGAGGTTCACATACAGATTAATCAATCACTCCAAGCCAAGATGATTTTAAGTCACATCTTGGTCCTTTAAGAATGGGAGAATGGTACAGGGTGGCAACCCAGGGTCTTGCTTTCATGGGGTTCAATGGATACAAGTACAGAGAGTAAAAAGAATGGCAAACACTGAGTGCCAAATGAGTCAGCATTTTGATTTTCTTTTTGTTGATTTTGTCTGTATGTTTGTTTGTTTGTTTTAAATAAAGATTTCTGAAGCTTGAAGACTAGCAAGTAGTGCAGGGAGAAGCCAAGCATCACTATAGTCCAGTCAAGCAGCAAATGGAAAGAGAACAACAGTAGTGAAGAAACGAACGACTATATTTCTGTCTGCTTATTTCTTCTCTCGGCATTACTGGGATGCACCTATTCCTGACTTCTCCCAGGTCTGAGCAGGGAGCATTATTTCCAGGAAGAGAAATGAGAATTTAAAGCTTTGCAGCCATGCTCAAACAGAGATGGAACAGTTGCCTTCTGGCAGGAATTAAAGCTGGTACGGAAATTTCAGAAAAGGGATTAAAGGATGGTCTGGAAACTGGCCAAAAGTAGATCAAAGTAACTTTAGCAGCATGAAGACACATACCAGAAGCACATGAAATGGGACTTCAAGGCAGACCATTAGGTTTAAGAAAAGTATCTGTTGTTTGGGGAGAAGTCTGTGTGAACCAATGGAAAATGTAAATTATTCTTCTGAAATATTTAGCCCCAAAACATCCATACTTTTTTGTATAATTTCCACAGTCTTGACCACGTGTCAGACATCTAGCGGAACAGATGTATTTTAGATTCTGCTCAAATTTTGAGCTACAATAATTGATCAGCATATCCTTCTTCTTCCACTTCAAGTGTCATACATTACTGGAGCTGAGATTCAGCTTCAGGAAAACTCCAGCTATTTGTGAATCAATATTAAATACAGAGAAACTATAACTCATTTATTACATCCCATTTATTGTGGTAAATATACGATACAGGCACAGCTATTTATGGTCGTAAACTGAGACTCTCCAGAAACTCACTTCAATTAGAAACAGTGATGGAAGAAAGGAAACTGGGAAGATGGCATGGGGCAGACCTAGACAACTTTAAAGCAGCTGCAGACTAGGGTAGGCTTAGTCACTTCTAATAAAGCAACCATGCCAGCACAGAGATTAATAGATATTTATCCCAGCTTTTTGCAACTTTGTTACGGACTCAGCTCTAGAAGAAGCATTAAAACTAAAAAATGTCATTGTTATGTTCCCAGTGTTGCCATGCAGAGAGCCAGGAGCAGCAGCAGTTCTGGGGTATTCTCTCCAGTGACACTGCAAGAGGGAAGAGAAACAGCAAATGGAGCGCAGGCAGCATCTGCATGCTCATCCTGGCACTCACCGCACTTCCAAAGCATTTCTGTTTTAATATTAACTCTGTATTTAGTTTGTCTGCAATGAAGAAAGCCTCTCCTCTCTGAAACATAGGCTCATAAAACTTTCCAAATCATTTTCTTCTCATACAGCAGGGGAGGCCAGAGGAGGTCTTCCCTGAGACTCACCCTCATAGCCACAGAGCTGGGCCTCAAACAAGCTGGCCTTTTACTGAAACAAAACATCACAGAAGTTGGGAGTTCTTAAAGCAGCCAGCTTCAAAAGAAGCAATGGACCGTCCCTTGCCATGATCTGGGTAACCCCTGAGCTGAAAAGAGGTGCTGTGGGAATTCTGAATTGGATAAAAGCTTCAGGGAACTGTTGGATTATTGCTTTTAAAAGCTATTAGGATGAACAGGTGCTTTGCCTCCTCTCTGTTTCTGACCTATGCGCTAGAAAAGCACTATCAATAAACTCATCCTTCCACCAGTAAAAACAGCTTTTGAAAAAAAAAATGAAGACACTTAGAGAAAATATCCTTGTGCTCCAGCAGAAGGTTTCTCAGCGAGCCACAGAAGAAAGAAGAGAAAAAAACATGACTCTATATAAATTCATGAGAACCACAGCTCACCAGCTAATGCCCCAAATGCCCTGTCCAAGGACCAGGCAGCTGGGGAAGCTGCTACTGTCACATGAAACAGTGTGCAGGGTCCTGGAATCGTGCTCTACCCATTGCAGCAGGTCCTCACTTGAGTGTTAGCATATCACTTTTTGTCAGACGTAGCAAACTCTTACCTGTCTACCTTTTGTACATTTCAGATGCAGGTATTAGCTGCATCCCAATATATCTTGCCTGGCAAGCTCCTGTGAGGATTCACTTACACAATAAAAACTCCAATTTTGGAGTCACAATTTCTAGACTGCATTGCAGAACTGCAAAAGGCAAAGAAAATGAATACTTGCATTGTTCAGTTCTGAAAACAGACCCCACTATGTTCCTTCCCATTCAGTTATTTGGATTCTGGTATTGTGATAGAGCATATACTTTAGACATCCTCAGTTATCAGCTTGGAATCAAATACTGATTCCATTAACACATAATGCAGATCTTTCAAAGAACAGTATTTTCTCTTAAGTTATTCTAGCTGTCAAGAAGAAATGGTTTAGAAATAGTAGCCAGAAGATGGATGCTTTAGGAGAAACATTTAAAAGTCAGGCAAATTTGTTAGTGATAGCCCTCGAGTTAAGAGCATTTTTAACACAGAAACTTACACTTCAAACCTTAGCAAAATTCAGATAAAGTTTTGTATTTATTCTTAAAATTTCAGAAGTGTTTGAAGTTACTGGATGCATTACTATCTTGAACATTGAAGATCCACAAATGTATACACTCATATGCACAAACAAATTTATGAATGGAGATTTCTGGAGCAGAGATGACTTAGCAAGAGGAATATGAAGAGCTTGGAAATATTTGCAACATTTCAGGAAAGGAAAGTCAGCCAAACTAGGAATTTTTTTTTAAAGAAAACTCTAAATGCAATTGCTAATAATATGCCAGCCATAAAGACTGAATTCAGTCACTAAAACGTGAAACAAAGGAACAGCTTCCTGCACTAACCTCTATGTAACCGCATCTATTGAGTCCCATCTGTAATAACCAGGCTGATGTTTGCTCTGTGGAGTCTGAATTGCTAATTCCTCCCATTTACACCAACTGCTGGGCTTTCAGGAACAAAAATCGTTTTCTGGCTAAATATACTTACACTTAACAATCAGAAATGAATCCCTGTGCAAACAAGCTCCATGTTGGCAATCATCTTTGTTAGTATTTATTAATAGGGCAGAAGCATTACAGCTTTCCACGTTCAAATTTAACATTGCTATTCTCACCATTACCCAGGTACATCCAGGATAACTGTCAAACATTTTTCCAATATACTTATAGCTCATATTTTACCCTTTCCTTCTGCTGTGCTCATATATTACAAAAGCCTTATAAAAAGCTGGTTTTGAAGTCTTTACAACATTGACTGAAACACTGACATTTCTGGTGCACGTGACAGCTGACACAGAAACGATGGGGTTCTGATGACAGATGGCAGCTCTGTCCCTGCACAAGTCAGCACTGCTCACAGCAACCTTTGCTCCCAGAAGGCAGGTGTGGTGTTTCCTTCTCTGCTAGCAAGGGACAAATTAAAAAACTGGCCACATTGCTGGCACAACCAGAGAGGCTGCAGAGCCTCCCTCCCTGGAGTTCTTCAGAAGCCACCTGGACACGGGCCTGGGCACCCTGCTCCGCATGTCCCTGCTGGAGAAGCGGTTGGAGCAGATGGACCCAGAGGTCCCTGCCAACCTCAGCCATTCTGTGGTTCTGTGATTTTCTGAAGAAGTTGGATTCAAGTTGGTGGGCTTACCAGTGCCTCTTCTACTCCTCTCATCTCTGCTGACACTCCTCTTGCCATGGGACAGGCTGCAACAGGTTCCCAAGGCAGAGAAAGATGAGTGGACAGCACATACTGCAGCTCTCCCTGAATAATGGGCTATTTGCCTCCAATAACTGCATACACAAGCAGCTTAAAACCAAACCCCAAATGTAAAATATTCTGAAATTAATTTGAAGGCATGAGGAAGTAAAAGAAACTTTCTAGATATTTCAACCTAACCAAAAAAATCAAGATCAATGCAACAACCAATTGTTAATACTCTGGACAAGTCATATTCTGCTTTAATTTCTGCAGAATGCTTCAAAGTTTAAGCAACTAAAACCCTTCATTTGCACACACTGTAAATCCTTGCAGATAATCAACCTTGAAGTTTCAATAGAACTGGTTGATTTGCAGTATCATTGCTTAGAGGTGCAACTTACTATTATCTATTTTTAATGTAGCAACTTTGTAAGATTCATAAAGCGTCACAAAAGGCCTCTACTGTATATCAACCATTTTCTGAAATGTAAGGGGAAGCACAGAACCATCAAATCCAACAATCAGGTATATACCTAATCCTGAAAAATAAAATCTATACCCAAGTAATCCATTTTCCAGAGAAGCTGCAGCTCATCATCACCACGAGATGATCAGAAATGCAAGGCTTCTTGTACCCATTGTATAAACAAAGCTTCATTCCAGACAGAGCAAGTTCCCAGCTCAGCAAACACTGATGGGCATAGACCAAAATAGTCTGCAAGCCAGCTGGGACATACAGTGCCCTACATACAGGCTTTTGCTGTCCCACCTCCCAGTGAAACTTCAAAGTAGTCAAACTAATGCCTCTAGTTTCCCATTCCTAGTGTAGCAGCTAGCAGGAAAAGACACGCACAGGACAGTGGCCATCCACAAGATTGTTGCGAGTGTACCATCTACACAAATGCACACCACAGGTATAAAATCATGCTTCATATTGCTGGATCTTCTTGGATATCGGCTACACAGAACAGAATTGTGGAGCAGGTTTATGAGGGTCCCACCACAATCACACTTTCCTGAAGACCAGTTCCACTGGACAAATAAATAACTAAGCCTCTGGCTCACATTTAACCAAGTCTTTTCCAAACAATAATGTGACAATCTAGGACAAAGAAATGTATGTAGTCAAGATCTTTGGGTTAAGCTTTACACATCATCCTTATTACTGGCAATCTCATATTTGTCAGCTGATTACCAGAAATGACAAAAACCTAACGCTGAACTACTGGCCAAATTCCAAGTGTGTTTATTTGAAAGAACGGCGTCTGGCACAGTTACGAAGTTGGCATCAGGTGCTTGGGGACAAGGTGTTGATTTTGACCTAAAATATATGCCTCTAAGCAATGGAAAGCACCACCCTCCAGATGGCTGGTTTTTGATTCTAAGCTTCCTATTTCAGAGACACTGCCTGTGTGAATTCCACTTTGAGATTCAGTGCTGATTAAAGACAACATACTTGACCTAAATCTTCCATTCCAAACATGACTACAGAGCCCACATTAACATCATCTCGCACTAGCTATTCCAGTATTGCAGAACTGCATGCAGAAAAGATACCAAATCAAGCCAGGTTCCAAGCTTAACAAGGAGCACAAGAGTCCTGTGCACTACTTTGGCAGCTGTCTTTGCTCTGCACTGGACACTCCACTGTGCCTATTTGCTGCATTTTATTTACAAGTTATTGTTACTAAAGTTATTAGTTAAATTTTCCTTTTTAATATGTCACAACAGTGAAACAAATATATCAGAAATTATTCATGAAATAAGGATATAAGTAGTCTGATTTACAGCTTTACACTTGAACGTTCTGGAAAGGTTTAAGAAAGAGCTGCCAACTTCCAACATAAATTGAAACCATCCAAAGTTAATAGAAAATGAATTTTCATTCAATGAGTAGAAGCTTAGAAATAAATTAGTTAAATTTGCAGATCTGCTCACTGTTTGAGGTCTACTTTTACTCTATTTGAACTATTCCTTTAACATTTTAGATCATGGATAAAGAATATTGATCTACTAAGAAGAAAGAGGACGAGTTAAAATCTTTTCTGTGTTCTTTTCTGTTTTTTTAAACTGAATTCTGATGATCTTTACTTTTGACTAGAAAGTGGCCCAACAGAGAGAGGATGGTATGGCTGTCATTACTGCATCCAATAGAACAGTAGGCAACACTAACCTCAGGCTTTGTGTAGAGGGTCTGATTTTGCACAACCATCAACTACTTGCAACGCCTGGGCCACATCAACAACAAAAGCACTATGCACTAGAAGAATTAAGGCGACAATTAATTAAGTTCTATTCACATTTGAGCTGAACTAGAAACTAAAGGATAATAAAACAATTCTCGGTCCTATGTTCTTAAAGCATACACACGAATGTCATTATACTACACAAGGTGTTTCTTTTTTTTTCTAAGCAAATAAATACTATGAAAGGCAAAGCACTGCTGTATTTACTGATACAGATTGCAAACATCATCATATTAAACATTCAAAAAAGCCACTGAACTGTGTGACGTGCTGAAAAATTTTATTAGGAAATGAGTCTCTTGATGTATATTTTTATTACTTGTATTTGCACTGGCCAAATACAGTCTCTTCTCATTTGCATTTAAGCAACAAAAATAAGAGGTAAAATAGTTCATCAACAAGGAAAAATTCCTGAGAAAGTGAACTCCCTTACCATACGTAAGGCTTCTTTATTAGGCTTTCTTTTACTATTTTTGGTAAAGAACTGGGGAATTTTTAGCAGAAATCAATAATGTAGACCACATTCATTACTAAAGGCACATTCAGTGTTAACCCAGAAACTACAGAAGCAGTTGTTCAAGATAGTATCTCAGTATGACTAGAAGTGCATTTAAAATCCCTTCTTGTTCAAAAACAAAAAACCTAATGACAATTTCCTCCAATTCTCTGAGATTGCTTGTTCTACCATCCTTCCCCCAGCCAGAGTAACTACACTGAGATCAGCCAATAAGTAAATACATTGCCTCCTCTTAGCATATACTCCTCTATACAAAGCCTTACTAAGGTGGATGAAATAAACTGGAAGAGAAGTCTCAAAGATCCCGCACCTAGTAACAATGTAATAACACAATGTAAGCAGTAGTGATTGATTACCTTTTTATGGATACAGTAAAAGATACTCAGTTCTTTTTCTATTATAAAATATTCAGTGTTAGCTTATCGTGTTTCGCATTTTAAACTCATGTAAGAACCACATCTATTATTCTCTACACTCACCCTTTAAATATATGATACATTGTTGAAATGTCTGTGGTCTGCGTAGAAAACAAAATATACTGCAAGGTACAGTTTTCTTTCCATAATGATGCATACGCTAAATCAACTGCTCCTGCAGTGAATGATGACACTTACTCTACCTGCACTGTGTTGTTTAGTTTTACATTATTCAATGCTTTTGAATTGTCAGTTTCAATTAGAAAGAAATCTGGCACAGATAGAGGAGAGTTTGCATAAATCCACATTTTATGCTGGATTTCATCTCATACATACAATGTACTGTTGACGTCCTGAACTTCAAGGTTTAGGTGTAGTTTAATATATTATATATTGGAGATATATGGTTAAATATACTATAAGCAATTATGGACTAGAAATATAAATAGAATTGTTTATATCAAGTACCTATGAATAAACTGCATATAGCCTGAATTGCTGAAACCAAACGGTCCTTTGTGCCACTCAGACACCTGTCTGACCCTGATTTTGGGCTCCTGAAGAACACCCTATGCTGGCACCTCCTGCATCTTTTGCACCTGTAGAAGCAAAAGATGGCTTGTTAATCACTTAGCCAATATTCCAGATGCTTATTTTCCTTTGGTAATAACACTACACAGCAACTATCTATAGTTTTTATTTGGTTACTGAGTGGGAGATCATCTATTAATTATGTATATGTGCAGAGAGCTAAAGCTGCCATCAGTCCCAAAGGACAACCCACCAAAACCAGCCCTCCAGCATCAGATTTCTGCCTTTGCAGGGGGAAAGAACTGCCACTCAATTTAGTCACACTTGGAAATATTTTACAGGGTACATGTGACACTGGTGAATAATTGTCCTTTGGAGGCCTGACATTAAACACAGCTCCAGAGTGAGTTAACTCAATGGCTTTAAGCACATCCTGCAGCACAGAATGGCTTCAGGTGCTCTCCTAGGAGGACCCAACAGTCAGGCATTACGCTGGCCCCTTCCTTGAACACCAAGGTCTTTTGTAGAGGCAGTAACAAGTAAACATTGACACCTTCCTGCATTATGAGGATGCTGAGACGAGCAAAATAAGAAACTCCAACATACCAGTCAGGGGTCAGAACCATCCTAATCCTACTCCTGCAGATTTGGCAAATTAGGCAGCTAAACACTGACTAAGGGTGGCTTGCCTGAATAAACTGCTGCCTCCATGTTTCTCATGCTGGATATGGCATTAATGTCCATGCCACACAGGCCCAAGCTTCGGGCAGCACCAATGTTTACTTCTCCTACATGCTGAACCATGCATCCAGCTGCAAGATGGAGCAGGCAAACAAACGGTTGTGTGTGACAGCTGTGCTCTTGCCCTGCCTCCTTTGCTTTTCCTAAGTGAGCTGCATGAATAACGGTTACAAAGTCAGCAATGTCACTTGGATGGAATAAACTTTATTAATCCAGGAAAAAAAAAAAAAAAAAAAAACACAACTGACTAGAAAAAGAATGAGCAATAATTTCTAGGGCTGTTCTAAAACTTTCTAAATTTGTTTCATCAATATTCACTATATAAATCCTGAATTGCTGGAAGTTAAGGCAAGAAGAACTCCCCCTGCACTTTTCTTAATAAGCCTGTTACCAGCCATCCTGAGAAATAAGCGCATCGACTAGAGTGATGGTGAGCCTGAGCCAGCAGAGCAATACTCTCAGGTAGTCAACTCTTATTCAAATTGTATTTGAGATGTTTATGAAAGGCAAGCTCATAAATAAATGTCTTCTTAGCATATAAGAATGGATAATTTCCTTTAACTTTGATTAATGAAGAACAGAGATACTAACATCTCTAGTTAAGTGGAAAAAGATGTATTCACTACCTACAGAGGATTTTCCTTTAAAATCCTTACCAAAAAATAAAAAAAATAGTCTTCTATAATAAATGTCTTACATGGTTATGATTCAATATGTTTTACACTGCACTGGTAATTCTCATTATTTTTCAAATATCACATTTGAGGAGGTTAATACACCATTAACATGATTAACTTTATAATAGAAGTTAAGCCATATGGAACCAATCTGCACCATTTGGCCACATGAATGACTAGATACTGAAGGTCAACTTCTGCCCCACTGCACCTGTGCATCTTCCCCAGCACCTTTCCGCTGGAAGTTAAAGGCATAGACCTAGGGAGGAACTGAGAGACAAGCAACCTTTTAATTCGTCCCAAAACAGGAACACTCCATGAAAAGGCAGGGATAAATCAGTAAGTTAGACATGCTGCATACAACCTGCAAAATGCCTTCACCACCAGAGAAGCAATTCTCCAGATAAATTTGGATTCATGGAGATTAATCGCACTCATTAAGACTGTTTTGTAAGGATAGTGAATTTTATTCCTTATATATCTATTTATCTGTCGATTCTACAGTCAATCTTAAGCAAAGGCAATGTCAAGGCAGCCCTCAGACTGCAGGGCACCCTCCGTCCGTGCAAGCAAGCGATCGCTTTCCCTCCCATAGGCTGTCCCCCACTGCAATGGCCACCATTTTCCCGCCACCATCCCTGACAGACTTTGCCCATGAGCAAAGCTACTGTTTCTCCCACCCAGACAATTTTCTTTCCCATGTCCTACTGTGTCTCCCTCCTCTTCTCTTGCTCAGAAGGTGTTATTGAAATCCTTCACTGACACTGCACCTCCTGGGCAGCTGGGCTGCAAGAGGCTGTGAAGACAAATCCCAGCTCAGCAGGGAGTCACGAGCCTGAACGCATCTGGGAGGACATCGAGCACATCCTTTGGCCCAGGGGAGAATCAGCTATCCCATCTCACTTCCTACAGACATCCACAGAACCCGCTTTTAATGATGTCCAGTGACAGAAACTTCACAAGCTTGCTAGGCAACATATCCCAGTGTTTCACCATCTTTGCATTAACAAATTCAATCTTATCTCACAGGTCACATTTTCTAGGTCTTTCTTCTCTCTTTCTTTACAAGTCTCATCAGGTCTTTTTTGTTCTCAGCAAGCAAAGAGCTCAAATTAAAGCCATTCCCTCAAAAACCACTTTTGAAAGTCATCATCTAAAAAGCTACTGTATAGTGCTGCTGAAATTAAATTACCTTTTTTCCACTCTGCAACTGTAACATACTTTTAAGACTTATAATGACAAAATTATTCAACTCCTGCATGGTCTAACTCTGTTAATTTTATTGCAGATACACATACGGAACAGGAGAAACAAGTCCAGGTTGTCACTGCAGCCATCTGAATGCCTGTAGTGCCTTATGTATGTCTATAATGCCTGCGACCAGAAACAGCACAACATTAACAGTAACGCATCATCAATCAGATCAAGAAACTCTTGAGATTTAAAAAATAATTCAAGTTCCAATAGTCAAGGTAAGTCACGCTTGGTACAATAACCCCAATATTAGAAAATAATGCCTTACACACTGAAGAGATGCAATTCTTTGCTCAAGCAAGCAGTCCATTAGGAATGTGCTGGGGCCACTAGCAAGAGCAAAGCAAGTCAGACGTGGCTTACAGTTTTGTTGTGCCCTGTGCATTCATTTTGCACCTATGCTTTTTTTTTAAAATCAATAAAGTAAAAGATAAGAACTCAAGCAGTACTCTGGCTAACCCACATCATCTTGATCATTGTTGGCTTTGGCTTTCCTCAGGGAACAGATGGGAAAGAAGTACATATAAAGGTCAGAAATACCTCCATCTGCAAGTGAGTTTAGTCTGCTGCATGGAGCAGCAAGGGCAGAAGACACCCCTTACCAAGATTTTAAAACTCTGAAAACAAAAGAGAACACTGTAATTATTCACAGACAACAATGGACCAGCAACTTCTCTAACACACTGGATAAAATGTATTTCTTTGTTTTCAGCAGTGGATTACAAAGCAAAAAACCCTAAAAACAGACCTGGACTTGGCCCCCCTAAAATATTTTCCAATATAATAAAATAATGCATTACTGTCTGCAATACAGCATTGCTGCATTTCCAGATGTACGCTGCTACAATATGCACTGTACTAACACATGATAGAGCCAAATGCAGGGGCTGTAAAATACTTTGGGCCTTCCCAGATGAGAGGTGTTAAAGGCTGTTTCATGGAGCCAAATCTTTACGTAAGTAAAATAATAAAAGAACAAGACAATGAACAAAGCACATTTTAAGCACCAGTGGAACTTACACAGATATTTTAAATAAAATACATCAATTAGAAATTAAAATTTGTGATAGTATTCTGAGCTGGATACCTGAAGGGTCCCTGAAAAAAAATTCACAAATAAATCTGTTTCCTTGTGATTTTCATGATGTTTTAGAAGTGACAACCTCTGGTTTAACAGATGTGAAGAATTTTATTACAGCTGGCCAGCTGAGCATTCCCAAGGAACATTACACCAGTCAGTACTCAAGAATTAACACTATTTTTAATAACCTTTGCTATTGGCACTTTCTTATACATCATCTACCTCAAAATCAACAAATTTCACAATGACTCAATCCCAGGGATAATGTAGGTTGACACTGATATTTAAGGCCTATTTGACCCACTTCAGAGAAGCCACTCCAGGTGCAATCATGGAAGAACATCCAGTCCTTCCAGCCCAAATACCAAGTGAAGACAGAAAGTGAGAAATTCTCACACACCAGTCAGTAGTATGCCCAAAAATACTAAAAATCACAATCTAACTTTTAAAAAACCCATAATATATAAAGGACAAGACTGGTTTGCAAAATCCACAAGGGATTCCTTTCTTCAGATTACAAAACTGACAGACTTAAAAGTCCAAATTTTCACATAGCCACACATGCACATTAAATATACATCTGAATCTCAACATGTAGCTAGTACACTGCAGTAGTTACACAGTGCATTTTGCAGAAGTGAAGACATTAATTTATAAATCTAATAAATATAAGACAAAGTTACTTCAAATATTATCACAGATGACTACATCTCAAAATATAAAGCATCATTCAGACAAAAAGCATTAACCAAATTTGAAAACAAATTAAAAAATGCACAGAAACATGAACCGGAATGCTAAGCATGTCCTGGAGGCAAGATTATCAAACAATTACACCAGTCACTGGTAACAGTTATAGTGAACAGCTTTCTAAATTTTTCTTCTGAAAAAATCTGTTTTATGTTCCCAATATGGCAAAATCATCCTGCTGTTCTCTATGCTCTAAAAAAATGCAAATCATCAATAATCAAGAGAGCATCAGCTGATCACATTTCAGGATGCAGCATGGGAGTATTAAGTGACTGAACATTGATCAAATGACGGCACAATCTGGAGACAGAGTCTCAAGTAGTGCTGGGTGACCCTGATGTTAAGTATGTTCATATTATATAAGCCTACATTGAAGTACTGTTTCTGCTGCTGCAAAGTGCTGTTAAAACTCAGTACACACAAATATATTTGCAAAGTCAAGCACCTACAAATACATTTCTCCCGTTCGATCAATTAATCTTAAAATGGCCTGCTCTTAAGCCAACTTTTTGGCAATGAAAACTGGATCAGTACCTGATCCAACCATTTCACTCGTCTCAGGGTAAAATCTCTGAGCATTTAATGTCACCTCCAGAAAAAACCTTTTTATATAATAAACCGGCAGCCATTGAATGACTTAAAATGAAGGTGCCTTTTCTTTTCTCTTGTACCTTGCACATACAGAGAGGGTGGCAAGAAAGCAGCAGTATTTCAAAAGATTGTGCATACATGTCCTTCCTAAATTTATACAGTTCTCAGGGGAACAATCAACTCAGCAATGTCTGTGATGCTTAGGCTACAATTACCCAAATGAGATGCATAACCTTTATTACACCAGCGAACAGTTAACTTTACAGATTACATCTTTTACTGCTCTCAAATCTTTCATCTTTTTAAAGTAATCAGCTGCTTCCAGGCTTTCACACTGCAGCTACAGTGCATTCAATGCCAGGTGCTGCACACCTCACTAGCACAAACTCAGCACAATGCAAGACATTTAGCCCATATAGTTTCATATACCATCACAGCATGACAGAATGCATTTGAGATTTAGCAAATTCAAACAGATTCTGTTGCTACATCACACAGAAAAACGCCCTGAAAGTCTGTTTCAAAAAAAAAAAAAAAAAAAAAAAAACNAAAGGAACAGCCTACATCTCCAAACATGACAGTGCATTCCTGGCATAGAATATGCAATGCAAGACGAGAATAACGACAGTATTTCTGTTACCTTCAGTCACATAGTTGTGGTCTCGAAGAAAGCTGTGGTTAATTTTTCGTGTGTCCGTGTCCTCGCCCATTTACAGCAGGATTACTCAGCATGCCTATCCGCAGTGGACTGATAGCATCAGCAGAGGTCGTCACAAGAGCACCATCCATGCTGCCACTGCCTAGCAGAGGCGGGGAACACACCGGGCTACTGAGCACAGCATAATGAGAGCTGGTGATGCAGCACAGATTTGGGGGGTGAATAACGCTCAAAATAAATAAATAGAATAAAAGGAAGGAAAGGAAAAGAAGTCACGGAAGACAGAGGGAGAAACAGCTCCAATAAATTAAGAATGCAGAAAGCCAGTAGGGAGCTTCCGTGAAGGAAATACAGGCACTTCTCCTGCAGTTAAAGAATAACCCAATTGTTTAGTCAGGTACTCCTTAAACAAGTGCCCACGCAGAGTCTCCTCCGAGTGCCTGCTGCCGGGGATCTTGCCGGATGCTCTCAAGTGGCAATCAGCGTACTGCAGCAAAAGCCGCCTGGCGAAGGTCTCTGCTCGCTGTTGCTGCTACTGCTGTCATATGCCTGTGCTGCATCAGAGCAGGCCCCTCCCAGCCAGCCTCTCGCTGCCCAACCACACAAGATCTGCATGTAGGAAAGTGAAAAATGAGACTGCAGGTAATTATTTTAGCTCTTCTGCTGGGAAGATGGGCAATGAAAAATTTAAGGGAGGGGATGCGAGAGAAAAAACTTCCAGCTGCTTAAATGGGTTTGCATCGACACACACTGCACAGTGAGGGGAGGCCACAGCTCTGTGCTAGTCGATACTGTCATATGCAGCAAAAGCAACAGTCGTTCAATGTCAGCCTGTATAAATATTACTGAAATTGCCAAATGCCTGCCTATGAAAATGGAATGGTCAGAGACTATAGGCAACCACTAGGAAAAAGTAAGATAAAATAGCTGTCATTTGTCTTTTAATTTTTGCCAGTTTTGTAGAAGAATGACAAACTACGAAGTATGAAGAAAATGAAGGCCAGAAAACAAATCACAGTGGCTTCACTGTACAGGAAAGGAAAGCTGGACAAAGGGAATGGCTGCAGGTTATGGCATTTTCTTAATCTATTTTCATACCCATAGCCCATCATCTGGAAAAAGCAACGCTGAAATCTAAATATGCAGAAATACAAAAGTAAAAAAGAAAAATAAAGCTTGTTGTTTACTGAAGTATTTACATAAAGTGCAGTTGCAACGGTATATGTTAAAATTCTTTCAACTGAAAAGACAAACAGGTTCCTTGACCTTTTAGTTTCTGTTCAGGAAAGCATGACC
The DNA here is from genome assembly GCA_013396635.1 of Penelope pileata. Lineage (NCBI taxonomy): Eukaryota > Metazoa > Chordata > Aves > Galliformes > Cracidae > Penelope > Penelope pileata. Next base: position 3,108,440 of record WBMW01000802.1, read on the forward strand.
TGTTTGCTGCAGCGGGCATGTATTCTGAGAAGGTCTAAGCACCACTGAAGTGCAGAAATTTGAACAGAAGACAAGTGGCCACGTACCAAAGCCACTGTTACAGCAATAAAAGGCGGTACAGAATCACAAAACCAAATCAAAGGAGAAAGGGTTGGGCCTGTGGTTTAGGCCCTGGAACTGAACATAAAAAGTACTGTTGTCACTGTTACTAGGGGGAGGGGGGGGGGGGGGGTGTGTGTGTGTGTAATCTTGCATGGATTCTGCAGTTTTTGATTTTTGTTCTTGTATCTTTTTAATGAAGATAGCACATATGGTTCTTGAAGTAAAATCAAGTGCCCTGCCATTACTATAACAGGCGTATGTGACTTTAGAAAAAGCAGAGAACTTTGTAAAATACTGGCTGTAATACCTAGCCAGGGATAAACATCTAATTTCAGAATGAAGTAAGGTTGGGGGAGAAAGAAGAATAGCAACAGAATGACCTTCCTTCCATTCTCATTGACGAAATAAATAAAATAGAAATATCTTCAACCTGCCGAGTAAACATTAGCAAATCTTCACATCTTAGAAGGTAGGAAAGTACAAGAAGATACTCCATACTTGCATCTGTGGAGAACACATTTTATGTATATGCAGTACTTCAAGGTGACAACACTAGAACCATTATTTCTGCACTGAGATGCCAGTCCATGCTGTGGTGCTATCTGCAGCTCTACAGTGCTTGCCCTGTCCTCTTCTGGCAGTTGCTGTCTTTGTCCACTCCTGTCCATGCACAAAATCCTTCCAACCTCAGGATATCCCATCTGCTTGTTCATCAGTACCATCAATTTTTCAAGACTGCGCACAGAACCAATTCTCTCTTTCAGTTTAGCTTCAGTTTAGTTTCAGTTTAGGGAAAGCACCTCAGCAGCAACACCAAACAACCCAGGACGTGCTGCTTTATGATCAGAAACATTTTCTTTATAGACATGCGTGGTCTGGCAGATAGCTGAAGCCTGAGGTTCAAGGTAGTATCCCAAAAAAAGGATCCAGCCCTTCCAGCAGCTTTGGGTGGGCTATGCTGGGGTCCATTATTCTGAATGTTCTACCTGGTTATCAGAAGCAAGTATGACATAAATACTGGATGACAATGCTGGCTAGTTCAGGAAGCAGTTGTGAGAACCTGTAAATACAATCAATGGGAAAACATTCCTAGAACTTGACTGAAATAATAAAGGAGGCCTTGCAAATACTGATATTTATTTTGTATAGAATAACCCTAATTTATTTCATAGAGCTGGTTTATTTTGTCCCTCTCTGCCAAACTACTTCACCATTTTGGATTTGTTCTTGAGAAGACAAAAGGGGTTGTGAGAAATGTGCACTGTATATGAAATCCCGACTCCCTAAAGTAAGTGGCAAAGAGTACAAAGAGCAAGTTTACACCCAAATTCAGAAAAATAACCTAGATGTTTTTGTTAGGAACCTGGGAAGAAATTCAGAGCAGCTGAGTCAGAAATCTCTCCATTTCGTATCACAGATGTTTAAGACACCCATGTTCTTTTAGCAGCTTCCTCTGATCTATGACTGCTGAAACTGGAAGAAATGTCACCTTGCATGGTATTTGATCCCAAAAGTTAACCAACACAGCTGACATTGAACAATTTATATCTACAAATGTAGAGGAAACAAATGTGTGTTCTTTCCGTAAAAAAGAACTATATAGAATAAATTATTATTAAAAATAAATTGATATGAAATTACTCAAAGTCTGAAAAAAGCCACACTGGCACTTAGTGGGGAAAAAAAAAAAACAAAATAAAAACNCTGCAAATAATTTCTTATAAACACATCTAAATTTCTGTGACCAAGGCTTTTGCAATTTCAACAGCACCTGAGAGTTTTCCTGCCTTTCAACACGAACTTAGCAATCACAGTCCCTTTTGTGTCCTCAATCTGTTGAGATTTTATTTCTATCTACCATTTTAAGCCTGCAACCTGCCCACAACTGTTAGGTGCAATTTAAGCAGTTAAAGAGTGTTTCCATTTTTTTCTAGGAGCCAAGTGGCCTTCTTTTTGTGAAGCCAATATAACAACTCTCATTCAGAAATCATTTTCTCCTCTCACCATTTGAATTAGGCTTACAACCACCTTAGGCATCACATCTGGGTCAGATTGAGCTTACCTTGTTCCTCCCACTTTTAAGTTAGAAATCACATAAGGAGGAATGGAATGAGGAGAAAGCCTTTAACAAAATCACTAGACAATATTCCCTGTGTGCATGCAAATGCTTTCCCCAAGATTATGAGCCAAATCCTTACTGTGTGGCAAATCTTAGTTGTCCACTGATGTAAGTAGGTCAGTTCACATGAGAAAGATTAGCAGAATTCTGCTCTAAATTTGCAGTGCAATGCAAATTTTTGAGACTATGTTTGAATAACTAGCCATGCTATTTAAAAAACGCTGCTTATTATCAATCCCACTGATAATCTAATATGATTTGCTGGCCAAAATATCCAGGGACAGGGTGGGGGAAAGGAACCTTTGATCAAGAATATATTAGTTATTTGTACTTTCACAGTAGTTCACAGTCCTACTCATAAAACAGCCCACTAATTGAGCTGAATAGTGCAAAAACAGAAATAAAGGAGCACCCTATCCTAAAGAATTTACGAGCTACAAAATGGGAGAGCCAAGTACAGATCAGTCACACATACAAGTAAACACTGACTCAGTAATGAGGATGGAGGCCTGTTTTTCAGCTTTCTTTAAAAGAAGGTCATTAGAGACTTTGTGGAGAGCAGCAATAAACAAAACCTGGATTCAAGAGGTTGAAAAATAACTGCATAACAAGAACAGAGCGAGCTTAGAGGTAAAAGGAAGAAGAAAGTCTAGCACGTCAAGAGCTTTTTCTATTTTATTCCCTGCCCAAAGATGGAAAAGATTAAGTGTATTAAGATGTGTTCTAATGAGTGTAAGATGTCCAGAGAGTGCAAGAGATAAGGAGGAAAGTAAAAGACAAGAGCAGGCACAAGACAGATACCAATGGAAACTGAAGGTTTCAGTAAAAAAAAAAAAAGAATAGTTAAAATAGCAAACAAAACCTGATTCTGTGTCAAGAGGAGAAAAACCTGAGGATAGGGAGAAAAATGAGGAAGAAACTCATATTTCACTTAGTGAAGAGTTTCAGGGAGAAGGAGTGGAGAAAGGGGAAGATGGAGAAAGAACAAAGGAAGGATCCACAAACTGCAGCAGGAGGCAGTGAGTACCTTGAGGAAGGATTCAAAACTAGCAAAAATATAAACAGGATTGAGAATGTAAGATTGGATTACAATGTAGTTTAGCTGGATGATAAAGGAACTGAAGCAGAAGAGAGCAAACTTTGGCTGATCACAGTTGCTCACTGTATTTCCATTACTCACTGTGGCCCCTTGGTTTGCCTCTAATGCGCGAGAGTGGGAAGGAATGAGGTGTTTGAAGACAACTAGTCCTGAGGGTTAGTTACTATGTGATCCTATTTATAAATACTTGGTGAACATATGCTCTTCCTACTTTGCTCCTGCAGAACATTTTTGTTCTTCTTTTAAGCACATTCAGACAAAGAGCTTCCATTTAACTTTGTTAGCAACTGTTATCAGAGCACAGCCTTTAATAATTTAAACCCTCCATATCTGAAATAGAGCACTGTCAGTACTTTGTTTCCATTTTACTACCCCAAATTCAGTCTGAATTGGAATAATTAAGCTTTAAGAGCAATGGAAAGAAATAAATAGTGGTTGAATACTTAAATGTTTTCTTTGTCTAACAAAATTTTTAACACAGAGATTATTCTGAGTTCCTTTAATAAAATACAATGGCTTTAAATCAAATGGAACTGAATTTTGAATTGGTACTGAACTTTGAATGATTTCTGAAGAGATTCAAAGTACCGTGAGGTTAAAAATCCTTAGAAGTTATACAAATTGTAACAAAAGCAGAATATCTTAGTACCTTAATTTAGTGACTGTGTGGCCACCAGAGTCTTTTTACTGCTTTGACAGAATTTGCTTCTAACCACGTCCTAGCATCTGCAAATTGTGTGAATCAATATCGACTTTGTCTTCTCATCTCTAACTGGGACAGGATAAACCACCTACAATCAGTCAGGTACAGAAAAATATAATAAAATATTTAGCTAACTCTAAGTTTATGAATTTGTTCACCAACAGAGAATATTTATGAGCCAGATGCTGTCTTCCTGTTATGCCTATCTAGTCTATGTACAGAGGGGAAAAAAAGGCTAGCTACTAGCTTCTCCAATTAGGCCATTGGCAAATTAGCTTGGCTTTTTATTTATTTTTAATGCCCAGGAAAATAAGATTATGCAGTACAGCCATACAGGATCCTGCTCAGTAATATGGGAGCTCATTGTCTGCTTTTCATTTGAAGGACAAAGCAACAAGGAATTACCATGTGATAAAAAGCTCCACCCTTCGTTTTCCTCCAGCCCTGCTCAGCGCAACGGAGAAGGGACTCAGAGCTCTCCACTCAGAAAAAGCATTTCATAGGATTGCAAATACATTCCCTCTAGTTTTGAAGAGTTTTACTTCTCCGTATCGGAGAATGCTACTTTTAAAATAATGTTTTTCCTCTGCTATCTAGTCCTCATTTTGTACTTCCATCCAGAATGAACATTCACTCTGTATAATACTCTCTCCTGTGCAAGACTAACCCTACACTGCAAGTTGCAGAGGAAACATCCAAGCTAACTGTGAACAAGTGAGATCGTAGAAACCACCTTGGCACGAGAGCAAAGACCTCAGCATGAGCTGTGCACCTTGGAGGGAATCACCCTACAGGCGATTAAAGCAGGAATGGGGCGAGCATCCTTCCAGCTTCCCTTGTTTTGAAGACATTCAAGCACAAAGATGAGGAAGGGTCTACAGAGCAAGACGTGAGGAGCAGCTGAGGCCCCTTGGTTTGCTCAGCCCAGAGCAGAGGAGGCTGAGGGGAGGCGTCATGGCGGCCTACAGCTCCTCACAGGGAGCAGAGGGGCAGCGCTGAGCTCTGCTCTCCAGGGACAGCGACAGGGCCCGAGGGAACGGCATGGAGCTGTGTCAGGGGAGGGGCAGGTGGGGGTTAGGAAAAGGTTCTTCCCCAGAGGGTGGTGGGCATGGAACAGGCTGCCCAGGGCAGTGGTCATGGCCCCACACTGCTGGAGTTCATGGAGCAACTGGACGATGCTCTCAGATGGCGGGTCTGATTTTTTGGGTGGTGCTGTGTGGAGCCAGGAATTGGACTCGATGATCCTCATGGAACCCTTCCAACTCAGGATATTCTGTGATTGCATGACATCTCACTACGTGATGTCCATTTGACAAAGGAATTAATCTAATTGCTTTGTTATAGCAATGAGTGCATCTTAAATGATTCTGGTAAGAGTTTTAAAAATAAAAATCCATATTCCCATACATTTCTGAATAGCCCTCTTTATATTTCTTGTCCAACAGACAAATACAATGTACAGCACTACCATACAATTTCATTTTTAGTTCTTTGACAGCTTAAACAAAAACAAATAGATACTGCCAGAAGTTAACATACAAAAAGAAATAAAAGAAAAATTGTATCAATCATAACCCTGGATAAAAAGTAAATCATTTTGTCTTACTCTAACACCTCTACTGTAATTGTTCAGAATCTTTAGATTTATAGCCTTTAATTTACATTTCAATATGCACTCTTCAGTTGCTGTATATTGAATTGAGTACTTAATATTAAAAATGAAGTTGCCCAACTGTTTTGAAAAACCTACTGGCTACTATCACGATTGGAAGCCATCCTATTATTCACAAAAGGGCAGCTTCTTTAACACACTACCTTTCACTGTATTAAACCTAAAAATAACACCAATCCAGAAGAAATAATTTATTTTTAGCTTTTATACTCCAGACACCGAGTAAAACTAATGCCTCCCAGCACCTGGTGATTTTAGAAAGCAAGCAATTAAAAATTATCATCAAGTAATTGAAATTACAGAAGCAGACTTCCTCCAGCATCCTTCACCCTGCCTGTTTCTGTGTGTCAGTGCCATGTGAGGGCGTGCAGCCAGAGCACGGGATGAACCGAATCCACACCATGCTCAGCGTTCTGCACAGCCAGCAGCACTTTTGCTCCTCTCTTTTGCAATGCGGTGGTGGGAACAGCAGAGCTAACCAATATAGCGAGCTTTTTCCACAACCAAAAGAATGCAGCCACGGTATTTGGATGTGGTGGTTCCTGCAAGAAGTCTCCTTGAGACTGAGCCACAACAGATGCCCTTAGAATCATAGAATGGCCCAGGTTGGAAGGGACCCCAAGGATCATCAGGTTCCAACCCCCTGCCACAGGCAGAGCCACGAACCTCCAGATCAGGTACTAGATCAGGTTGCCCAGGACCCCATCCAACCTGGTCTTGAACACCTCCAGGGTCAGGGCATCCACAACCTCTCTGGGCAGCCTGTTCCAGCACCTCACCACTCTCTCGGTAAAGAACTTCCCTCTGATGTCCAATCTAAACCTTCCCTCCTTCAGCTTAAAACCATTCCCCCTTGTCCTATCACTGTCAAAGCTGTGACATCTGCGTGCCGCCAGCTGCCCTTTAGGGCCTCTGCCTCACCTTGGCAGGGAAGCAGCACATTCCCCCATCCCGTCACAGCAGCTGTGTACACCACAGCCCTCTCCAAGCTCCACATTGCCACATTAATCCAGGCTGGCAACCCTACACTGGGTGGGAGCTGCTTGCAGGTGTTTCCCTCTGAGAAAGGAAGAAATTAGAAAAATAAACAGTTTCTTATTTACTGGCTTAAGTTCATTCAGAGCAAGCCAGCAGTGGAAGAGCAGGAGCCACCAGGCAGAAGTCACAGGAGTTTCTGGCAAGGGGAAAATGTGCCCAGGGACCAAATCCTGTGGGCTCACAGCCTCGAACTGCACTGGAACACTGTTCTAGAGACAGCACCTCTATGGCGAGGCTACAAAACGTTGGGAAAGTATTCCTACAACAGCTCCAAAAATGACATTCTGAAAGGCTTAAGGTGACAAGATACAGAAACACTGGAGAGATGGAACTTGAACAATTTCAACAACAAAAATGGCCACAAGTTGTGCCAGGGTAAATTTAGACTGGATATAAGGAAAAATTTTTTCTCTGAAAGAGTGGTCAGGCACTGGAATGGCCTGCCTAGGGAGGTGGTGGAGTCACCGTTCCTGCCGCTGTTCAAGAAGCGTCTGGATGAGGTGCTAAGGGATGTGATTTAGTAGCTTAGTGGGTAGGGATGGTGATAGGAGGACGGTTGGACTAGATGATCTTGTAGGTCCTTTCCAACCTAGTGTTTCTATGATTCTATGATTCTAATGAAGAGACATGAAAACAGTCATAAAGAGACAAACTTTCTCTATAGATCAAGAGAGGAAACAGAGAACATTATTTTAAACATTATGACCTGTCATAAAATATCAGAAGCTCCTTGAGAATTTGTAATGCATCAACACAAATTTTGAGACATAGGCAAATAATTACGAATTTAATTAAATTAACAGCCTGTGTTAGCTTTCACATTAAAAAGCATACCACAGCCACTCTCTCTAACATCTTGCTAATTCAGTCCTGGAAATATTTCAGGAAATAATAATTCAGGAAGACTTTCAGCGCTTGGCAAGTCTATTAAACAAAATCAATGTACAGGATCATTTATTACCATCTTTGCATTCCACACACAGCCATACAAAAATGACAGCTGCAAAGGGAACTTGGCCCAAAGGACGATGCTTTTCACAAGCCCGCAGAGAAATAACGTCACATGACATTCATCCTGTCTCCTTCCTTTCACCAATGTATTTAATTAATTCAGATAGATAAGGTGCCAAGAGCTTTTTCTCCAGCATTACCTTCACCCTACACAAGTAGTAGTTACGTATTTCTCTGTTCCACAGTAACTAAGGAGGCACAGGAATCCAGTGACTTGGGAGTGCCTGCAGACCCCAGCCAGTGAAAAGGAACTGCTGCAGAACAAAAAAGCTGTTCTAGAAAGTGATACAGCACCATATTTTTCTTGCAGATAAAATTAACTGTAATATTGTTGGCACTGCCTCCAGAGAGGTGCAATCTCTCAAATTTAAAAAACAATACTCACAGAATCAGGCAACTGGAACCACTACACATAAAGGCAGCTGTGATCCTTTCTAGAGCTTGGAGTTCAAAATAAGGTCACAAAGGAGATTCGCTGGTTGATGCAAGACCTTGGTGCCACTAAATATTCCCTGAAAAACTGGGAGACAGTCTCACCTTATTATACAACAACATGCTGATAAATCAAGTGGGAAATGCAATATCATCTAACTCAGTTTGAGAGAATTATATCCCCGGTATGGACATTTACCATACCGCCTCCTGAAGATGCATCAGGTGGCAATAAAAAATTATGTCTTTGTGGAACCAGAAATAATCCCAACTAAGAAGAACACAAACCTGTGTTTTAGTGATTGAGATGCTCACCTTAGGCAAGGGAAATCTGGGGCTTTATCCTGTTGGCAAGGGTAGTTGAAGAGTTTGCACTTGAAGTTACTTTATGCACTTAAGAGGAACAGTCATGCAGATAGGACATGGGAGCACAGCTACATGCAACTCTGTGTAAGAGGGAATTCAGCTTGGCAAAGGCTGCCTCTTTTTTTTTTTTTNGGAAGAAGAGTCCTCGCTCAGTGCAGGCCAAAAGGCCTCAGAGAGGTCTGCTCAGCAGCAATACACCCCAGCATGTCACCAGCCCTTCAACAAAAAGGAGGGGAACAGTGGCTGATTAATGGCGCAATTTTTGCTGAACTCTGCAAAGCTATATTTAACCTTACTTACAGCTAGATAGGGACTAACCCAGTCACTGAGCAAGCGTAAATGCTAGACCTTAAAATATCTACAGACTGTAACAGAATGAACTAATTTCAACTAACAAATTGCTGAGCCAGCACAATGAAAAGAACAGAACGCGGGCAAAGTAATGCAATTATGGTATGGTTAAGACAATTATAAATCAAAGGCAAGAGAACGATGTCTCTAAGTTTTGAAGAATGGCTCCCTGGGGAGTGCTGAGGGAGACCATCTGCAGGACAGGGACAGCATGCCCAAGGGCACAGTGACCGGTGATCTTACCCAGCACGCCCTACCTTGTGCCCACTGAGCCTGCCTGTGGCCCCTCGTTGCTCTCATCATCCCACAGAGTGCCAACGATGCTTAGCTCTTATTGCTGCGCTTTGTCCATATATACTGCCAACCAGTACAAGCTGTTAAAATTCAGATCTGCCTCCCCCCTATAACTCATCTCCTTTCTTGCCAGATAACGTTCTCGAACATCCTCTCCACAGAAACTAACCCATACTCACCCAGTGTTAAAAACAAAAGGAAATCCATTTTATGTCGGACTAAATGAGCACATGCAAGAAATGTCCTAAGCCTGAGCTGAGCTTGTAGGATAATTCCCAGCTTAGCTTCAGAAACTCAGTAGAGCTGTGGTACAAAGTCACCAGCGAGCAGCTCGGGCCATGCACTTCTAGTCTTCTGCCCACCGGTCATGCTAGGTGCCCAGCAGTTCCTCAGATCACAATGGGAGCAATGGAGTTAGTTCAGCCATTTCCACAAGCAGGCAGCCAACAAGCTTGATTACAAATATATTTATTGCAATTGTACTCAAGCACATACCTAAGTCCTATTCAGGAGCTAACTATATATCTTATCCTCACTTTTAAAAATTTTAAACAGATGGAATTAGATTATAGAAGATCCATTAAAATAAGATGTGTCAGAATCCTCTCTGGCAGTATATATATTGCACAGTTCTATTTAAAGAAGTTTAATCTAAAAATTTACTTGGTAACACACTTAGTACTGTAACTTCTATGACTCCTTTAGGCAGTAATTAAGAGTGGCTTCTTAATTATTCCATTTATCCATAATAAGCCAGAAGATTTATCTTTCACTTGAGCCAATGTAACTGATAGAAGTAAGCAGTTCATGTTCAATAGAAAATGTTGGCAGCTTTGGCAGCATAAGCCCTGACCACAGGGCACTCACTGTAACAGGGATTTACTAATATTTCGCTTTACTCCTAGTGACTTCCTATAGCCAAGGCTCCTAAATGTCAAGTTTCCAAAAGACAAGCATTTTCCTGCAACTCAAATCAGTTCATCAAGTGAAACACACAAGCAGTAACACAGTATTTCCATATTTTGCCTCACGATATAAATTTTCCAAAATGGAAATAATCCAGAATCAAATGGAGTGCGGAAATTTTTGTAAGATGGTAACTGAGCATCAATCCTTCTACCTTTGAGATGACAGCAATGAGAAAGAGGAAGAAGCAAGTAACAAAACCCATACCTGCTGTGAGCAAACAGAACTGTGAATTAGTCCATTTGCAGCTTCCAGTGCCAGGAATGATGAAGTGAGTACAACAGAAAGCACAGTTTCAGAGCACAGAAACTGATTAAAGAGAAAAAAAAATCACTCCAGCCCTTGGAAATAACTGCAGCTATCACCACTGTAAGCATATCACAAAGAAACAATACAGACAAAGGACTGTTAATGGGAAGTTTGTTCTCTGAAGCTACGGAAATCTTCAGTAATGTTTAACAGCATTACAGCTTTCCAGAAACACTGCCAGACTTCCAGCCAGTTGTCAGGAAAAACATGATCAGAACTAGCATACCTTACGTTTTATGGATATCTCATTAAGATTTTATATTTATACTTGAAAGTCTTATTTTTGAGATATGATCATACCAGCAATTGCTACTGGTTGAAATAATGTAAGCTTATGAGGTCTTTAAGACATTATGAAGACATCGTTCAAGTACTGCAATGTGAACTCATGAAATAGTGACGGCATTCAATCATAACAAAAAACAAATGAAGGGAAGAATTTATCATACGCAATAGGAAGAGTTCTGAGAAGCATTTGTGTTTGACCTTGGAAGACAACAGAGAGCACACATGGAAAAAAATTGAATTTTCAAGTCACAGGATGATCTACAATTTATTTTACTCTTACAAACTTGCCTTACTTTTCAGCATCACCAGTCCCCAAAGCCAACTCTTTGCAATAGTGGGACAACATGCACGACACAGCTCTTTGGGGAAGGGGGAATGGAGGGAAGAAAAAGAAAAAAGGTGGTTCTACTCCATTAATCACTGAAATAGCTGGAAATTGTCTGATAACTCTAAGACCACCTTATTACATACAAAGCTCAAGAACAGAAGAGCAGGGGAACATATGATGACATTACTTGAAATAGTAACAAAATGGTAAAAAGGGAACAAAAGAAATGCCATTCCGCATTACGTTTAACAGATTTCCCCTTAGTCACTTACACACTATATTTGTGAATTTGTAAAGATGGTAAATTTGTCCCTATCTCCATTTAGCAGATATGTTGTCCTAAAGCTTGTCCATGCAAGTAAGCTGTGTCCTGTAACAGGGCTCTGGCCATCATGGGTGGCAGGGCTCATTCAGGGCTTTTGGGCCATCTGGTCCCCTGCCTGCCCTTGAGAACACTTGAGAATGCCACAGGAGCTACTGGAGGATGTTCAGTCCCTCCCTTCTCTTCCGTGGCTTTGAGGGCTCTCCCCTCCTCCTGACCTTTTCTTACCTGCCCCTGAATTATCTCATTCCTTCAACTTCAAATCAGTTTGCTTTTTATTTTCTCTCTCACACATACACACACACACAATGAAAACTCCTGAAAACTTTTTCAGCCACATACCAAGAAAATCATTAGCTACAGCAGCAGTTCTTCTAAATTATGTTGCTGCCACCACAGTAGAGTGTCTGCCATTAACAAGAGCCTAACTCCTACTTCTATTTATGGGAAAGAGCTGATACTGTGATATTGCCTAGATCCTGTTTGGAAAAAAAAAATAATAATCCAATTAGAGATGGATTCACAACAAGCTAGACTTTGACCCTTCGTTTTGACTTTGCCTGTCTTTTGTTTGTTTGTGAGACACTGTAATTGTTTACATTCAATCTAAATTGAATCGGTGGCATGCCAAATCCGGACTCCGTAGACTCTGCAGGTAACCTAGGGTTATAGGTTAAAAAACATTGACATCATGACAAATTGCTGTAATTTGAAGAATAATCTGAAATCCTGCTGGGACACAATTGAGTCTGCGAGCCTAGTTGTTAATGATAATAAAAGCTGACACAGTAAAAATGATAAAATTAAAGAGAACACCCAGTAATATAAGTACCTCCAGCATATGACATTGATGATCCAGTTAAGAGGGCTGGTAAAAATCTTATTGGCAAGTAACTTTATGCTCTATTTCCAATTTCAGAAAGCCCCACTTGTCTGTAGAAATACAACCACTAAGTTCTTCTGTCTTTCCTTGCTTACATGTTATCTGTTTGTCATCATCTTAAAAGTATGCTGTTTACCTAATGACTTTAGTAATGCAAGGTCATAATTCCACTTTCTGATCAGTTTGTATCTATGTAGCAGTAGATAAAAACCATCTTTTTAATGTATTACACCCATGATACCTTTCTCTGTGTCTCTGACATATCATAAACCAGCTGGCAACATAAAATACAAATTGGCTAGCTATAAGAACAGATGAATCATTAATTACTCTGTACCAAAATGAGACAGACCAGTTTTACAGTATTAAATGGCATGTGTAGCTGCTAATTAAAAATTATATTTAAATTAAAAAAAAAAACTTGATAAACATTGTAAGATTTTTTTTCATGCTTCATACTGAATTGCATCTTTCACAAGCCTCGTGCTTCAGATCACTATTCTCAGCTTTGCAGGATCAGGGGGTAACATCATCTCTCAAATACAATTTAGAAGACAAGTAAACCACACGTAGCTAACATAAAAAAAAAAAATAATACACACACTGTAAATCCCCAAACTAAAGCAAACAGACTTCTGACATCTCCTCTTTCTGATGGTACAGTCAAATGGGTGGGAGTGGTTACGAGTGGGGGTTGTCCCATCAGGAATTGGCTGAATCAATTAAAAAATTAATACAAGAGAATAGGTAGATCAGAAAAATCTAAGAAACCACTTGGATTTGCTTTAGAAATGCAGGAAGACTCAGATCTGTCCTTTGGACTGGAAACTGTGATAAAGCCTAAAACAGTAACACCACTGACACTGGCTTTCTTCCAAACCTTTTCCAGCTTAATCCTTAAAATAGGCACTCAAAACTGAAGATTGAAGGTTAAAAAATGCTATGTCTTTATGCATAATTAGCAGCCAACTGCTACTGCTACCGTATCTTATCGTATAGAAAATGAATGCAATTGATCTGCCTTTGAACGGCAAATTGTATTTGCAATTCTTTCCACGTTTTTTACATCAATGAAAGCTGTGCATGGGGATCCAACGTGGCACACACAGCCTGTTATCTTCATCCAGATTCTGAAGGTAATAACTGTTACACAAAAATTCACTATCCTTTGACATACTTCTATGCCACGCAATGTGTCTAAAAGTTTTTATTACCACTTATCAAAGAAGTTCTGAAATTTCTACTAGCTTATTCTCCTTAGCTAATTTCTTCTAAGATCTTGTCTTCCATCTACTCTTTACCACATCCAGCAGCTTCCCACTGACTCCTGCCAAAGCAAGCATCCAGGCTGAGCTGATCAATTTTCTCCTTGGGAAAGTAGGGGTTTTTTGTTGAGGTAGGAGCCAGAAAGGAAACCGCTTCCAATTGCTCATCTACAGAACACAAAGGGGAAATATTGTCCAAATAAAAATGTGTAAAATCAGGTTTTCCTTCAGGGCACATCACAGCAGCAAAGGAAAAAGCAGCATGAGGCCCTTCACTAGTGTGAGGCATGTGGAAGAAACAGCTGTAAGGCAAATTAATCACAAGCCACGAGTCCCCAGAATAAGTTCCTTAGTTATTTCTTCAACCAAAGTGCTCCCACTGATCTCTGGGCTGTTCAACTGGCATCTCTGAAGGCTCTTCAGAAATATTGAAGGTCTTCCAATGAAATAAGCGACAAGTTCCAGGTTCAAATTTAAAAGTAATTTTCCAAGAAAAATATTCCCAATGTGGCAAGACCATCAGAAGAATTTCTGCAGTCGTGTTGTGAACTGTATTCAAACAAACTAATTGTAATGGAAGTTTATCTTGCTCTAAACACCATGGGGGATGGGAAATAGAAGTTTGGTTTGTTAAGAAAAGGTATAACACATTACTCCATCTTAATTTTCAGTAAGAATAAAGTATTCTAAATGTAAATCTATTTTAAAACTGTACCACAACAGAGCAATCAGAATTACACAATGCTGATACGCATTTTGTCCCAGCTTTAACACCAGATCTTTGCAGCACTCTATCTCCAGGTTGTTTCTGGTTTTCTACCAATAAAAAGCAGCATTATACAAACAAATCAAGGCTCCACACTGATCCCAGTCCCCATTTCCCATGGTCTGTCACAGATTTCACAGGAGACTCCCTCTTGAAGCAGGCTGATTTTGTAGGAACTTTTGAACGGATCAGATTATGCAAGGCTGGGGCCCTGCTTGCTTTGTTCTTGTACGAACGAGCATCTGCTTTGGCACACTTGGCACCAAGCCTGCATTTCTAAAATTCAAGTGTTCTTCTGGGCTCATCCCCAGCCCCTTGAAGAGGAACAGATATTCAGAAGAATGCTATAGCTTCTTTATTTAACAGCATCATAGCTTTTTAAAAATTATCATGGGTTCTTATATAAGATGTAGAAGTAATAAATTTATTGTCCTCAAAATAAAAAGCACAACAAACTCTGAAACAAAACTATGCACAATTCAACTACACTATATGTTAAAGGAATATATGTTCCCTATCCAGCACATAAATGAAATAAACTTTCAGTCATAATGTATGATGAAAGACAGAAAATAAATTCTAGCAAATTGCACTGTATTTCCACAGAAATTAATGACAAGTCCAAAAAACAAAGCTAAAAATAGACAACACACAACACAGGGTCCCATGAGTATTTTTGTATACTTGACATTAGGGCATCTAAGGAAGCAATTTCTACTACGCAAGCAGATTCTCTCTAATCTAGTTTTTCTGACTTTCAACTCTTATTCCAGGTATTAGTGATTAGAGAAAGAAATATATTGAAGGAAATGTAATTATATTAATGTAAGTAAAAAATAATATCGAGGGTATAAAACAAAGAAAAAACCTTGATGTTTAAAGCTTTTTGAAAAGTTGCACAAGAAACAGTTGAATACACCTGATATTTACCAAAAAGTATTTAGAATAAATGAGCAATAGGAGCATTACTCTTTCTTATTGGAGTAATTAGGTATTCCAGTGTTCACTGAAAAAGTGTAAAACACAAGATTTTAGATTTTCTAGCCAACTCAATAACACATTAGAACTTGGATTTACATTTCCCACTGGGAACTTAAAGAATAACAAATTAAAAAAAGCCAAAGCAAACTATGATATGGCTTTTTCATGACATGCCAGCACATCTATAAAATATTAAACAGCAAAATAGAAGAACTCAAAAGTTAT
Organism: Penelope pileata; assembly: GCA_013396635.1. Lineage (NCBI taxonomy): Eukaryota > Metazoa > Chordata > Aves > Galliformes > Cracidae > Penelope > Penelope pileata. The sequence goes on from WBMW01000802.1 coordinate 3,123,960, forward strand.
TTTCCGTTCTTAATGCAAGTTTCAGAAAGTGGCTGCCTCTAGGTTTCAAATTGGGTCTGAGAACTTGAAGGCTAGGAGCCAGGCTCTGATGTTATTAATCCAAGGAATATCCCATATTCAAAATCAGCCGTACTTTTGGAAGGTTATGGAGAAATCATTTGAATAGGAGTGACAATATTAAACATTATCTGGAACATTATCTGCATATTGAAGCTAGGTATGTAAAACTGCACATTGTAGGCAAATGGACATTATGAAATAATTGGAGATCTTCACTATATGCACAGATTTGGAAGCTGGTTTTTATGGCTCATTAAACAACAGCTAGTAAAATGACTGGAAAATGCAGTTGGGAGAAAAAACATTCTCAACTGTCATGACTTGAAAAATAATTTATATAATTTGTGAACAGAAAACATGGCTGTAGGTGAATTTCGCAATTGCGCATCAAATTAGTGAGGCTTTCATCTCTCACTTTTAAAAATACGCTGAACTTCAAGTAAACTTTAGTAAGGATTTCAGGACATGACCCATTTTGATGATGTACCTGATTTATTACTGAAGACGTATTTTATCTAACACAATACAAATAGGTCAGTGCTTCTGTTCTAGTTCTCTTTGTTATAACTAAAATCAGTGCAGACTAAAATTAAGATAAAGCAGGTAAAGAAAATAGAAGTTATTACCACAGCAATACCCAAGAGATACAATTAGGTCACACAAACTGGAAAAAAAGCACAAGTGTCACTTCAAAATCAATAGGCACTATCATAGAATCACGGAATATCCCAAGCTGGAAGGGACCCACAAGGATCACCCAGTCCAACCCCTGGCTCCTCACAGCATCACCCAAAAATCAGACCCGTCATCTGAGAGCATCGTCCAATTGCCCCTTGAACTCCAGCAGTGTGGGGTCGTGACCACTGCCCTGGGCAGCCTGTTCCATGCCCACTGCCCTCTGGAGCAGAACGTTTTCCTAACCCCCACCTGACCCTCCCCTGACACAGCTCCATGCCGTTCCCTCGGGCCCTGTTGCTGTCCCCAGGGAGCAGAGCTCAGCACTGCCCCTCCGCTCCCTGTGAGGAGCTGTAGGCCGCCATGAGGCCTCCCCTCAGCCGCCTCTGCTCTGGGCTGAACAAATCTAGGAGCCTCAGCTGCTCTTTGTATGTCTTTGCCTCTAGACCCTTCCCAGTCTTTGTTGCCCTCCTTTAGATGCTCTCTAACAGTTTTACATCCTTCCTATATTGTGGCGCGTTATCACCAAACTATGATAGGATTGGTTTAGCTACTGCAAAAGCAATTGTGCATTAAGCAAATAACCACTATATAAGGAAACGATGTTTAGCAAACATTCAAAAAAATCAATAGTACACATACCACTATATTACTAAAGCAAAAGGTGATATACCAGCAAGCCTCTTATAGACCTTATCCATGATCTGATCATTTAAAGCAGAAAATAAATAAGTTATATTCATACAACTTCATTAACAGAGAGGTAAAGGAGCTGCCAGGATCAATTTAAGTCTAGAAGCCAAAGCTGTTCACATTTCAGCACAGGAACATAATTCAAATGACATTTTTGTCTAGAATTACAATATTCGTAGAAAGGCATGAAGAACTTGAGCATTTTTCATCATATATATGATGCAGCACAATTTAAAGAACTAAGTTCAGCCATGATTCTCAATTTCCTTGTAATCACAACTGATAGTCAAATAAAAAGAAAAAAAAACTGTAAAATTGATTATGTGTTGTAACTACAATCCAAAATGAATGTCACTGTTACTGGTATCGTGTGGAAAGGTAGCATGTGGGTGGTGATGACAACGGGATGCCCTTTCTGTTCTTCATGGGTGCAGCTTGCAAGATTCCTAGGGCTTCTTCTGTTGGCCCTTTCTTCCTCCCACTTCCTTCCTACCTTGCTCATTTCTGTTTCAGTTACTAATATGCCAAATGTATAAATTAAATTTATATAAAAACACACCAGCACCAGCTCTTGTTTCATTTAAAAAAAGTCCTACACCACTACTCGCATATAAGCGAACTGTGCCAGCTCTTTAATATGCTGCTTGTCCTGTATGCTACATTCTCATTCCCCAGTCATCTTCTATTTGTATCTTTCAGAAGATCAGCCCTAAGGGACAAGGATAAACTATTTGTATGCTTTGCAGCAACATTTCTGCACCATCATTCTCTTATATAATACTGCTGTGTTATGACAATGTTTCCAACTCTGTCAAGTACAATGTCAACAAGATGCACATGCAGAATTTGCTCTTCCTTTGCAGCATTTTCTTTTCTAAACAACTCGTGTGAAGTTCATCAAAATGAGACTGAATGTGTTTGAGGATGAAGAAGAAAGTCCACCACTTCAAACAGCAGGTATTATTATCACATAAGATCATAAAATCAGCTGTACATGGTCAAAGACCTCTCTAGCTAAGTGCCAGGAACCACAGCCTTGAGGGACAGAAAGAGTAGGTGCAGCATAAAGAGTCCTCTCCTGGGCTCCCGCAATTTGTAGGTGAGGAATGCCCTCAGAATAAGACCTCAGTTGGATTTCAATCCATCTCCTCCGTATCTTTCTTCCATGAGTGTATTTAATTGTTTTTAAGCAATTAACATCCTGCCTTCTAGCAGGAAAGTTCACAAAATGTCTTTTTTGTTTTCTTTTTTTTTTTTTTTGAAATAGTGCATATTAGTGTGTAATAGTGTATAACCAAAGCAGAAACTCTAGTCCTTCTTATTTACTAGTTCTGTTTCTTATAGCTCCAGCTGAATTCTTTGCTCTGCTTGAGCCAGATGCTCAAGGCAAGTTTATACTCTTTCCTATACATTTCTTTTCACAGAGCAAGGTCAAAGCATACCCATACACTGATAATACTCTAATTAAAAGCAAGGAAACAGAAGAGCACTGTTATCTATACCAAATTAATGAATTAATTATGTGAGCAAAAAATTAATGTGCTCCAGCAGGAAAAACATCATAACATTCCGTTTTCCCTAACTCTAAACTCCCAATGCATCTCTCAAACTCAGAATGTTTTACTATACAAAAAATAGGCATTGAATAAAAATCAGGAAGCAAGTTAATATCTACAGTTAACAAACACTGAAAGGGCAAGCAGACTGAGTAGGCATGTAAACTGTACAGACTCTCACGGACAAGAGACCTATCCATGTATTTGTTTCTATCAACAGAGGGACACTATACTGGTTTAATTCATTGGCTCTAATTGATAAGATTTAAGGGGTCACGCTAAGGATGCATTCACTCAGTTCAGTCTTCCCAGTTCAGATATTTTTGTTCATTTCTCACATCCACGTTATTCTATATTTTTTCAGATTATAATAGTTTCTATTCCAGTGTAGAGTTCTAATGTTAACTTCTACGCTCACAATTTTCTTCTGTTGCACCGTCAGGTGGTGACTGGAACTGATTATCAAACAACATGCTCATTAAAGTGTCATTGATCCCAACAATGAAATTCTTGAACTACCATCAGACAACATGAGACCTACTGCCATGAATCACGATCATTAGAGCTACTGAGGCAAATGGAATGACATACGTGCCTTCAGAGTCACTTTGGAGCTGGCTGTGTAGTTTCACAGCAGAAATCCCTTGCAATTTATAAAAGAGAGGATCGTCCACATAGGCTTTAGCCTGTTGTTCTTGCGTCTTCTCATTCTCAGGTTACACTAGGGATAAGACATTTTCCAGAGTTATTTTCCACACTGTAGCCCATTGGTTGAGGTAGCAGAATGGCATCAGATAGTTGTGATGATCTGAAAGAAGCCTTAATTGAAGAATGTTATCTGAGGTGAGCTCCTATTTAATATGCTAAGATCTTGGTCAAAATGGTAGTGAACAAACCAGAAAGATATGTGCCACTGCTATTTAACAAGATGAAAAACCCCTCTGCTAATACAGAAGTGGAACAAAATCAATAGCTATACAAGAAGTCCTCAGAGCTCCGTCTTGCTTTACAGCTTATGTGAGATGAGAGACTACTGCCTATACCTTAAGTTCTTTTCTTTGATAACTGCAAAACTTACAGCATTATAGCACACTTGTTCCACACAAGGGCTGCTCAGAAAGTAATGCCTCCTATTTTATTATGTTGGCCCACAATGTCAGACGCAGATGTTGGTGGTATGGCAGCAGAGGTTGAACCTTCCTGCCAAAATTCTGTTCCATTTTCTTGCCGTGTGACAGATGGCAGCAGAGGGGCAGTCTGACAAAATGGCGTCTGACATGGAAGTGCGGATGAAGCATAGGTGAGCAACCAAATTCCTCTATACAGAAAAAATGGCACCCACTTACATTCATCAACTCTTGCTGAATGTTTATGGAAACTGAATAGTGGATGAGAGCATAGTGAGGGGTGGCTGGTGCATTTCAGCAGTGGTGACGACGTCAGTGGTGTCACCTCCACTGGTGCAATTGTGATGAGCATGGCATGCAGGCTCTTGTTAATCACTGGCAAAAATGCTTAGCTAGTGGAGGTAACTATGCTGAAAAAGAGCATTTTGTAGCTGAGAATTTGTTCTATCAAACAGTGTTATTGTGCCCTTTGTATCTGTTGTCGTTTCCACGGAAATAAATAAGAGACATTACTTTCGGAGCAACCTACGTACATACAGGCACAACACTTAGAAATATTTTGACTTCAACCATGCATCAAAAGTGGAGCTCATTAACAAATAGTTACCAGAAAAATTTCCTGTTTCTGTACTAGGCACTGTGGAGATACACTGTCCACAGTGCAATTTTTTAAACCATTAAAGTGCTAAGCAGGAAGAGCTGTGAGGAGCTGCAGGAAGAAGGAGAAGAAGGGCAAGAGCAAAACAGACTCACTGACAAAAACGAAGATGGGCACGTAAAGGACTTGAATTACAAATTACAAACATTATCATAAAAGCTCACACAGATAAACAAAAATTAATATGCATTTGACTCAAAGCAAGCACTGCATCCTGGTTTCACAAGTATACAAATTGGAATGTGGAATCCTTCAGCTTCCTGAAGTCAAATTAAAAGATTGAGTACATACGTACTTGAAAAAAAGTGGAGGAGGAGGGATGGAGGAGAACGACCTTATATTAAAAAGCGTTTCTGTGGAGAACACTCTCTCCTAACGCTCTCTGTCCACATCCTCTGCAAGGAACAGGAACATACCAAATATGCATGCCTACTGTCTCAGTTTGTTGGCATGTGCTGGTGAAAGGAATAAACGGTAAGAAATTGGATTTGGTTCCTTTTAGCCTTGACTCCTCATTAGTCAATGAAGTTTCAGCACACAGACTGCATAATCAACATTTATTTCCAATCAGGATTCTCTGCTCTTCTGGTTCAGGCTTGTCTTTCCCAATCTCCCTGTTCACCTCCTCTCCCACTAGCACTACTCATTATGGCTGATAGCATAATTTGCTATGCTAATGCCTACTGTAAAAGCAGTAAACATGGCTTTTTTCCAAAAAAGCAAGAAGGAAGATTATAAAGTCATAATTCCTGATCTTCTCATAAAATAGCTGTCCAGGCGTTCTGTTCTCCATCTGCTCTGCGGTTACCAATCTGTGATGCACCACCTCGCAGCAAGGACTCAAGCTGTGAGGGAGGTGCCGTTCAGATGGAAACAGAAACACACAATCCCTACCTGTGCAGTTTTACAAGGCTGAACAGTGCTGTTCATGGTTTTGTAAACCTCTTCACACAGAGACAAATACATTTACGTAAGGAAACAACTTACTAAGCAATTTCAGTTACCTGAAATAACCTCATAATATTTAAGTTGGAGCTGTATTTCTTGTAAGCTTAGTTACTTGTAAGCTACTTCATTTTTCTGATTAAATCTCCCCTGAACACTATAATTGAAACCAGATCCTATCATATTAGCTCTCCCTGTTCTATACGCTTTTCCCAGTTTCCAAACATGGTGAATACCAACATTTTTGTTTTGAAAAGATTTTTTTGTGACTCAATGCATTTCATGTTGACTTGGTTAAATTCTTCATGCTTCTGTTTCAGCTGGCACAGAAGATACATAGCTGCTGTTTGTTCCATTAAACAGGCTGAAGCCTTGCAGTCTGGGCTTTTGTTCTGTAATCACTCAGACAGGAGAATGAGAGGACAGATTCCATTATAAATATTAGAAAAATACTTTAATTTATGCTTTCAAAGCTAAATAGGCCATAAAAAATAAAGACCCTTTTTAGCCCCCATTTTCTCTCCAGAAACTTCTAATTAATTTTACATAATAAAAGGAAGGTTAAAGATAGGGTAATTGGCAAAAACTTTACTGCTGAAAGACAGAGTGGTCTATTATGCCCCCAGAAAACACACCTTGCATGACCCTCTTTTCAAGCAGGATGTATGAACAACTCCTGATTTCATTTTAATTGATGCTCTCTAAGCAGTACTGCCCTGTCCATCTCACTTGTGTGTCTGTAAGCTTCTGAAGACACCGGGCTGTCTCATAGGCAACACAGTCAGCAGTCCCCGAGCTCTCAGGTCAGCGTTTACACCACTGCAAGCTCATCCACTGAGACATTCACAGCAATGTGAACTTCTTATTTATTTCCAGAGATTCAAAACTAAACTCTCTGATAAAGTCTAAATCACAGCTTTAGAAAGATGTATCATAAAATCTTGAACAAGTGCCTTCCAGAAACTAGCTGGACTTGACATTTCTGTTACCTGTATATACACGTGGAAGGCGTCCACTTTGAGGGTTCCCAAAAAGCTGCCAGACACTGGGAGTTGTGGCTAGTTCATATCCCATTAGTGCTGTTTTTTCCTAGCACAGTTATTCTTTTGATTCTGTACAGATCAATGGAAGAAAGATACAGCCTGATGAGTTCCAGCAATTCCAGGATTCAGAAGCAAGAGCCGGGGTGACTTGGCCTGACCTCCTGAACACACCATGCAATTTCTAGCAAAGCAAACAAGATCGGGTAGGGCAGCAGGCTAACGTGTCCATCCAGCTTCCAGCGCCTCTACTCTGCTCTGGGTAGATAGACCTCTCACATCCATTCTTGCTAACGTGTGGGTTTTTCATCAGTCACTTAATTGAAGAGACAAACCATCCATCATCCACCTACCAATTAAGAAATAACTTTTTTTTTGTTTTGTCATTTAAACTGCTATGTTTCTACATTGCACTTACATGGCAAGGTTTTGGGATTGGGGGGCAGCAGCTGCCCCACGTCAGATCACAGCCAGCTCCAAAGGGATCCATCACTGGACAGAGCTGAGCCATGAGCAGTGCTGGGTGTGCTTCTGTGAGAACAGACTGAAGGGGGAAAACACTGGGAAACAGCAGCTGGGAGACAGGAGTGACATGTGAGAGAAGCAGCCCTGCAGCCACCAAGTTCAGTGCACAAGGGCAGGAGGTGCTCCAGGTATGGAACAGCAGTTCCTTGCAACCCATAGTGGTTCTGAACATCTTCAGGAGGTCCCTAGGGGACTGCTAAGGAGGAGAGTGAAAGCAGTGAAATCTAAAATCTGCACAGTTCGGTGGTGACTTGTAGCATCTGTACTTTACACGGGCCTAGAGGCTGCTGTGATAGACCAGAGCCCTTTGCACTAGGCACCAGGCAGAAGCAGCACTGTAAATCTTCGGTTAATTTCTCTTAAGCTCATTAGAACAAGATTTCAGTCCAGTCACTATTGCCAAGTAAAGCTTAAAACATAAATAGGGCTTTACGCTCTGACAAATAAATACGCAGTCTGCACGCTACAGCCTGCCTGTCAGCTCCAACCTGTCTGCAGCCCCAGCAGAGAGCTAGTCATTTCCCAGGAAATACAGCCAGACGATAATCACAACTGGAAAACAGACAGTAAGAGGCTGAGATCAGTTCCACAGCACAAATTCAGAAAATAAAATCACATAGAAGATGTACACAGATAACAAATCGGTCTCCATTATGCAGAAGATCAGATTAAGGCACATTCCACTGACAGTACAATGCTCTGCAGAGACAAACAAACTGGTTTAGGTACACGGGCAGTGAAAAGCAGGGCTCAGCCTGCTCTAAACAGCACAACTGAGGAAAATTTCAAATGGGAGATGAAAACTCAAGCAGGCAAAACAGTATAAGGGCACTGCTCAGGAGCTTGGGGGCAAAACCAGGGAGGCCAGAGCTCACCTGATGACAGAGCTAAGGAGGGACATTTTGGGCACATACCACAGCAAGCTTTGAGTGGGAGGCTGGTCCAGGTAACACAGAAGTCCCTTCCAACCAACACTTCTGTGACTAAGCCAGCAAACCACACATCCACAGGTACTGCACAACTGAAGAACAGTACGACTGCTCTTGTAATCACTGTTTTTCTTTTATTGACTCTCCATAGTTTTTCTTTCACTGACTCCCCACACTCAAAGCTAGATATATCCTTTACAGAAATATTCTTGGGGGATGTGACATGTAATTTACTTGCTCCAATTACAGCTGTTTATCTGTGTGAGCATGCCATTTTGAAATAGAATTCTGAGATTGTTACTTTCTGCAAATTGCAATCAGAGATGCATCAACTGTCTCATCAATCAAGGCGAGTCTGAAGAAATACGTTGACAGCAGGCTTTAACTGCTCATCAGCACTGATAATTTTATCCTGTTGAATTGCTTCGCGCCCTGTAGCACTGCTGTAAAGGACAAGTAAGCAAGCTGGAGCTCCAGCCAGAACAAATGGGGGAAGCAGGAGGAAAGCGTTATTCCTCTCATCTGTAGAGGCATACCCTCACCACCAGGGCACCTGCAACACCTCCTGCAGCTCCTTCCCAGACCCTGCTGTGCCAGGCTGTGTTGGCTCTCTTGAGTTCTCCCGTGGGAATGCCATGTTGCAGGAGAAAGGGAGTTGATTTTAGCACTTACGCAGTTGTCTGTAACTGGAGAACATAAAAAGCATTCTTTGTGCAAGGGGAGACAAAAAGCATTTTAAGGAGGAAAGCTGCTTTTACTGTGTTTAGAGGAAAAGGTTTTGCTTTTGTTTTGTTTTTTTTCATAAAACATACGTTACAGAAAACTCAGAACACGAGAAGATTGCCTGAACTATCCTTTTAACTTCTTGCAGTCACCAAGACCGAATGATATTACTGAACTCGATAATTTGGTTTTAAAATATCGCATGTATAAGAACTTACCTACAAAATCCCTTGTTTCTGTTCTCACCTAAGGTGAACCACAAAGCAGGCCCCATCCCTGCCCCCAAAACAGTCTCAACAGTTGTTTCACACCATCTCCAACAGGGCAGCAAGCAGCACAGCTGACAGCACTGTTCCCTTAGCTCCACAGTTACTTTCTAAAATTAACCTTTCCTATTTAGTTACTTAATCTTCCTACCGTCCAATTATGAAGGCATCTCTTATTGAGCACAGTATTAACTTATAAATATTAATGAAATCATAAGCCTTATCTATTGAGCGTGGTATTGACCTGGTAGTCTCCTGATTATCATTTAAATCTATATAAAGAAAATTAAATTTCTCAATTAAACAGACAAAATCCTGCAAAAAAAAAATCCCTATACCAATTTTATGAATTAGAGAACTTATGATTAACAAATGAGTAATATTGAGTTATAATAATCTTTTTTTTTTTTTTTTTTTTACCTTCAAGGCAAGATATATATATGCAATAGCTTAGAAGATATGTTCTGGCTACAAAACCTATTTTCCATTTGGATTTAGACTTTGATTTGGTATTCTCCACTTAGAAATGATTTTGTACTTTTCTAAATTACTAAACTGGATAAATTTTTTGACACTGTAATAGGTATTGCTACATTTTTAGTTACTTAAAGGAATATTTATATTAAAAAGACACACTGGATTCAGTGAGCAAAAACAAATAAATTTAATTTCTGTGACATAATCAAATAAACATGGGCAGTAGTGAAAACATCTGCTTCCAAATATTCAAATTGTCTCTGCACTCAGAGATGAAATTTCTGCTCCTAACAGTACATAAGCTCCAAGGCAGCTGTCAGTAACACCCCCACAGAAACCTACATAAGAATCTCGTTAAAAACAGACAAGGGATCAACCCTCTAGCCTCTGATCTATACAAGCAGAGTCTTTACTGCAAAAGACTCTCATGCCAGTGAACCTCTGTTGTCAGCTTCCAACAGGCAGACAGACCCCTGCGGTACCAGGGTACCAAGCTCCTCTGGACTTCACAGCACTGTAAACTGCCAAGGCAATCTGTGGAACAACGAGAACCACATCCTAAAAAACACACCAAAATAAGAGACTAACAGGAACTTCTCAAATCCCCTGTTAGTACAAAGGGGCATCATTTTTAAAGGTTTTTACTTTCTAAAAAAAAAAAAAAACTACCTTTGGTTCCAGGACTGAGATTGTTGATTTTTGAAGCACCTGAAAAACAAATCTCATTAGGCTTTAAATCCCCAATGAACCCACAGAAGTACAAAAATGACAAAAATAGCTCTTGTAAGAACTCAACCATGGCTGCACCAAAAGAACTCAGATCAGAGCACAAGTCTACGGCCATCAGAGATGAGAGGGGAACACAGGAGTCTGTGGCATATATTCAACGAGCTTCATTTTCCTCATCCATTGAATCATCCTTTAAATGTATTGATGCTTTGGAGCCTTATGGTTTCTAAGTGCAGTGAAACAGAAGGGTCAGACAAAGGAAGTGACCAGCCAGGAGCCAGACAAGGGCTCCATGGTCCCCAAAGGGAACAGCAACAGCCACCACAACAGTGAATGGATGCACAGCTACACAAGGCTATGCAAAATAATAGCATTTCTTCACAGCTAATTAGAAAACATATAGCACTTCCAGCAGTGCATGTATGTGCCCTTAAAGTACACCCACAAAGAGCCAGGACACGGAGGGTCTTTGTTGTGTGCACAGACTGGGACAGGAAAGCAGAGTGAAGGTCAAATAGATGGGTGCCCCCATGGACAGGACAGCCCCACTGCCTACCCCATGGTGTTACACTGGAAGAGACCAGGAGGGAAATTCAGCAGCAGCGTTCCTTGGGCTGTCACCTCACAGCCCAGCATAAAAATGTCTTCCCAAGGTATTTAGAGCACAATGCCAACCCTCTGAAATCAATCACGGTGCCTCCCTTCACCAACAGAGTGATACACAGTTCTTACCTAATTGGGCATAAAGCGTGCTTATTTAGGACATCGCTCATCAACAAATTGCTCGTGCTACCTGTTTGATTACTAGAAGCCACTGGAAACGTTATGGCCTTCTCCCTCCTTCTCAGCTCTACATTCTCATTCTTTCAAAAGCAATCACGATAATATTTCATTTTGATTAGATAAAAGAGTTCCTACAGACTGAAGAATTGCTGATTATGTTTAAATGATGTATACAGTTGAACAGAGGAGCACCAAATAACCTAATTAAAAAGAATATTTGAATTTATTTCAGTAGCATGTTAGCAAGTAAATCTAATTTTATTTATAGCTCCCAGCCTTTGAGAATTAACAGAATCATAGCCCTAATGCCACCAGCTATCAAACTACAACAAGCCTCTCTAGTGCCACAACCTGCCAGCCCATGGTACTGCATCTGGGGGATACTGAATTACCTCTTTCTTTTCACTTAAGTAAAATAATAATAATAATATATTTAAAAAAAATAGTTTGCCATCATTCTTTCAAAGCCCATTCTTTTTTGTTCAAACACACAAGCACTGCGTCTCTACCAGGAAGAGTTACTAATAGTTCCTCTGAATGTTTAAATGTACTACCAAAAATGCAGTATCTATGAGGCAGACAAAACCAGACAGTGAGCTTATTTCACTTACACAAAAAAAAAAAAAAAA